>PVIU01019763.1:0-35611 GCA_004026605.1 Ondatra zibethicus
CTGGGCTAGAAAGAGGTGGCAGCTCACTCTCCTGCGTCTAAGGGTAATTTTAAGTGCTCTGAGCATGTGCACACTAGTTTTAGCTATGCTGTGATTGGAGGCAGATGTATAAGTGGCTGGGGTGCATGCCTGCCCTCAGGCTGTGTGCATCCGTGCGTGTGTGGCAGACAGTCATCAGTCTGCACAGTTACGTGTCACTCAGCAATCAGCTCTGGTAAGCGTGTGGTCGCTGCTGCGTGAATATCGCAGAGGACTCTTGTACAAACAATCTGAACAAGTGATAACATGGAGCACCATCTTACACGGGGCAGGCCCCTTGAACTTTATACAGCACTGTATGGTCTGTGTATTCCCATTATTTTTGTTTTTTTTTTCTCTTAAGAATCTCTACCAATGCAGAATTAGGCATTGTGGCTGACGTGGAGAACGTCCTTTGATGATTGCAGTTGTATACTACCACGAGCCAACAAGCTAGGAAAACAGCCCACGGCCACCCAGCACCTCTGCCTTCAGATGGAGTATGGCTGGGTGTGTGCCATGACCGGCACTTCTGACCTCGGGAGCTGAGTCACAAGTTCCTGTTGTACGGTATCACCGAGTGTTCCCTGCATCACCTCAGCAGCCCTAGGAAACTGGAGTGATTCTCTGTATAATAATAAGACATGATAATCTAATAGAGTCACCAGAGATGGAGGCTTGGCCTCCAGTGTTTGCAGAGGGTAAAGCGCAGTAGCAAGTTTGCGGACACAGGGAAGGCTTCATGGCGGTGGGGGGCACTAAGTTAGGGAGAGTTTCTGTGCTTGTGCTTTCCCTTCACCTGTGGTCTTTCAGACCTCGGCCCTTCATCTCCCCTGTGCTTAGTCAGTATTTTACCCCGAGGTTTCTCTCTCAAGCAGGACACAGGACCTTGCTCTTTGCTCAAAGTGCTGGTGTCAACAAAGGCCACTTGCTTGAGAACATGAGGTATTTGGTTTTAATGCAGACATGTGCGGCAGACCTGAGCATCCCTGGCCTGGGAATCAGGACCCGATGACACTCTGAGATAGGGCACTGGACCTCCTAGGTACCTCCAGCAGTTGCTGAAGCTTTGAAATCGATTAGTTCTCACATTCTGAGAACCACCAGGAAACCCAGGAGAGCACGTTCATCCTTTGGATGCAGTTGCAGTATGTCAGCTAACACTTGGTCAGTGCTTACCATAGACTGAGCAGCATGCTTGGAGCACTTTATAAAGATCAGATTCCTGTGTATCACTTAGTCCAAACTGATTAGGTTCACGTATCTAAGGCTGGCAACCCTGGGGCTGAATCAGCATTCACTACCTTCCTGTCCTCCCTGTCTGTCTGACTCTGTCTCTGTCTTTCTCTGTCTCTTACGCACACACACACATACACACACACACACACACACACTCCAAAAGGCAGCGGTCCAGCCTTATGTTCTCCAGCATTCTCAACACAGCGTGGTTCTAAACATCACAGAATCCTATTATTAGGCATAGATAAAACACATTTTCCATCTACCACCTTTAGATTTGAGCCTTGCGTGCTGGAAAGGACCTCTGGCTCCCCGGGTTGTTCTTAATCCCTTCTCTTCTCCTCGCCAGGGGAAGCCAGTTCTCCCGTGCAGGGTTAATCAATCAGCACACTGCTTAGCCTTCCATTAAGGATTTTGGGGAATCCCGTCACCACTGACATGCAGATGGCTGGGTGTGCGTGACACCCAAGGCAGATATCGTTCTTTGCCATTTCCATCCTCTGTCTCAGATGCCCAATGTGCCAACGTGCCCAGTCCTGCTCAGGGAGGTCTTATGCTGGATGTGACCATTTGACTTTTTAAGGGTGGTTCTAATTTGCCCTTATCAGACAGTTCTTTCTGTTAGGGAACTGTGTGTGCACTGGGGTTTTAGAAGCGTCCTTCCTGTCTACTCTGTGAATGACAATGGCATCCTGGCATCCCGCTGCACTGTGGGAGACAGACTCACACTGGCTGATCTAAGCACTCATCTGAGGTGCTTGATGCTGAGTCCTTCCTCTTTGCCTGTGCAGTTGTTGGTTCAGATTCCCCTGCAGCTGCTGCGAATCACTTGACCCTCTTCTGGCTAGGTTGAATCTGCTGAGGAACACTGGGGAAGGATCTCTTTGCTCTACAGAAGGGGACTACTTTCTTCCACAAGAGAGAACCAGGAGCTGCTTGGACCCATCACAGCCTTTCTGTGATCACAACACCTAGACAAGAAAGATCAAATTCAGAGAAAGGATAGACAGGACCTGGGTTATCAGGGACATCAAGGCAGCCCCTTCACCAACTTAGAACCACCATCCACAGCTGCTGTGGGTCTCGTGATACGACAGAGTTTATTGGAGCAAAGGAGCTAGTTTGAATGAATGTGGAGGGCGCATATCAGCTGAGATCAAGACTTGCTATAAAGTTACAGCCACTGTGAGTGTGAAATAAAGCCATAGATTACGGAAATAGAATAGAATCACAAAACGACCCGCACAGCAAAAGTTGACTGATCAGTCCTCTTTCCCGTCTTTCATCCTTTCTCCCTCCCTTCCCCCTCACTTTCTGTTTGTTCTTTCTTTCCTTTCAAGTTGTAGCATTGCCATGGTAACCAGGTGCAGGTGATCCACTTATTTCAGACAGCCGAGTGTATGGAGCTGCTGTAGTAAGTATGGACCACCGTGACCTGCTTACATTGACTGACTTTTGAGACAAAGGCAATTCCATGGAGAAAGGATGGTCTTTTCAGAAATTTAATGATCATATGCCAAATAATCATAATTATTATAATGATGATAATGATCAACTTGACCGTTCCCTCACATCTCATACAAAAATTAACTAAAAATGGATCAAACATTTCAGACCTGCACTGACATGCACAGCACACAGATGCAACTGAAATAACATTTTGCAAAGAAAAAATGCAAGACCCTAAGACTATGTACTGTTGAATTCCACTTAATGATGAGTTAATAAAAACTGAGAAGAGGAGGCTGAGGAGATGGCTCAGGCAGTAGTCTTGCCCTATAAGCATAAAGAATTGAGTTGGATTCCAGGACCCATGCCGAACTCCAGGTGTGATGGCACACCCGTAGCTTGAGTCCCAGTGCTCTGGAGGCAGGGAGAGAGGAAGGAGGATCCGTGGGAATTGCTTACCAGCAAGCCTCACCAAATCTGTACTCTCCAGGTTCAGTGAGAGACTTTCTCAGAAATCAAGTGGAAGAGTGGGTGGTTCCTCCCACCCAAAGTCAATCTTTGTCCTTCACATGCATGCACACACACGTGCACACGCATGTGCACACGTACTTACACACACACAATCCTGAAAACAGATTAGTGACTGTCAGGCATGGTGGAACTGGAGATGGGTTAAATTCAAAGGGACAGCATGAGACAGCGTTGAGGGTGAAGGAAACCTTGGAGTAGTACATGTAAAACCTTGTACATTTCACTAACCCCACAGAACCGCATACTACCAAGAGAGACTCCTGCTTTATAGTAAAAAAAGGAATAGTAATAGTTAAGAAGTTTCCCAAGATGTGGGAAGGAACTCAAGAAGGAAAAGGGTCTGAGACAAATGAATCAAACAGCCATGGTGAGTAATAACCCAGCGAGAGCGCGGGGAGAGGAGCTGGCCTAGGACTCTGGAAGCTGGCGCTGGCTGGATACAGTGACTGGAACAGCAATTGGAGAAACTCTACTCCCAGGTGAACGAGTTTTGCAAAGGATGGGGTGCTGGTGACAGTGTTGAAGCTGTCTGTTTACTGGGATTGAAGGAAGAAGCAACATATATGGTGTGGAGAACAAGAAGCCGCCTTCTCAGGGTCGCAGGAAGACATTTCTAAAGAGGAAACGAGAAAAGCTAGAATAGCCCCCGTGGGGCTGCTTTCAAGTCAGGGGTTATCGGTATAAATGTATGGCTTTAAAAGATAACTGGGTCAGCAATTAAGATTGCTTGCTGCTGCGGCTGCTGCAGAGAGCTGGAGTTTGCTTCCCAGAATCCCTGTTGGACAGCTCACAACTGCCTGGAACTCCATCTCTAGGGGATCCAGTGCCCTCAAGAGTTTGGAGCCTGCTGTGGTATTGACAATGAGTGGTCAACAGGAGAGAAAACATTTTACTGATCTACCACAAAACATGCTGACCACAGTTAATAACGAGGCTGAGTACGTTCCAGCTTTATTTTACACACACACACACACACACACACGCACGCACGCACGCACGCACGCAAGCACGCACACCAAGTAGGCAAGACAGCAAGCATGTTAGCTGATTGGATCATTTCATACTGTATGTGGGTATCACATATATCTTTTAAATATACACAATTAAATTTTCAATTCAAACAATCTTTAAAGGGGGTGTTTCTTTTTATTATGAAGGAATAAGTGAGCACTGATAGGGCATAGCTCCTGCCCTCAATAACTTACGCGTTGGGAAAACTTACCAATAAACTAAATGATAGACTAGTAAAGCTCAAAGAATGAAGTAAAATCTCTGGTCTTTACCGACTGTGAAGTGCTGAATGAACAGAGACTAAAAGGAAGGATGACTGCTCTTTACAGAAAAGTTCCAACAAATTGAGGAAAGAAATTTGCCATGGCGACATCACAGATTATCTTAGACATGATCCATGGGAGGCAAAGGCTTAAGAAAATATAGGACATTTGCATAATTTTCCCAAATAAATTCCCAAATGAAACCTCTTCATTGCAAAGAGAAAAATGATTGGGTCTGGAGAAAATACTCAGTGGTTAAGAGCACTGACTGCTCTTCCAGAGGACCTGGGTTCAATTCCCAGCATCTACATGCTGGCTCACAACCATCTGTAACTCCAGTCCCTGGGGATCCGTCACCTTCTTCTGGCCTCCATGGGCACCTGGCATGCATGTTTTCTATGGAAATACATGCAAACCAAATACCATACACAGAAGATAAAAACAGGTAAATCTTTGTAGGTGTGAGAGAAATGATCACTTTCCAGGGAAAGAAACTGGCATGTCCCCCTTGGTCAAGTGACCAATGCCAACACCACCAGTGAGGAAACCTCATCTCCTGCCTACTGACCCTGAGTCCTGCATCTTTGTGCAGTGTTTATTAGCAAAGTGTAACCAAATTCCAATTGTAGAAAAAGATCATACTGTCCCAGAGTCAGGACCATCAAGCGATGTGGCTGGCCCTGTAGTTTTCAGATCTTTAAAGAGCAGGAAAGATATCAGGCGTGGTGGTGCATACTTTTCATCCCAGCACTCAGGACACAGAGGCAGGTGGATCTCTGAATTCAAGGCCAGCCTGGTCTACAGAGAGAGTTCTAGGACAGCCAGAGCTACACAGAGAAAAACAAGGAGGGGGAGAGGGAGAGGGAGAGAGAGAAAGAGAGATCAGAAAAGAATCCCTAGTGAACTTGCAGCAAGGAATTCCACGATGGAAAAATCTAGAAAACCAAAATGCAGGCCGTGATTGGTTAACAGCTGTAGACTCAAGTTAATTTCCTCACATGACAAGTGCACTTGGCTCTGAAGATGTTCTGCATGGGAGTGGGGCTTCTCTGTAATGCCCTCACAAGATCCTAAAATGAAGAGTTTTGCTTCTAGAACCACTGTGAGCCCATGCTTATTGTTTGCAGCGATAACCCGAATAATGAGCATAGTGACCTGTGTGCCAAAGAAGGTTGCTTCAAAGTAGAGGTATGTTTAGTGACGTGTTCCTGAGGGCATCATTCGTCAACAGCCACAGACAGCCTTCCCTGTGAGTCAGACAGGTCCTCCCGTGTGCGTCTTCATCTCTGCTGTCACTATCATTCCCGCTATTTTCAGGTAAGACCTACTGACTCTGAAGCCAACACCTAAGAGTATTTTAAAAAATGAATTTGAATGGAGGGAACCGGCAGCAAGTAGAAGACAAAATGCAAACCAATCTATAGTTTGGAAAGAGTACGGGGAAGCTGCCAAAATTAAAGCTGGCAGAAAATAGTTCACTAAATCTCCAAAGAAGAAGAAGAAAAAAGAAATTATATTGCAAATTCTATAAACATTTCGAGATTGGTAGGTAAGGCATGCTTAATACCGATGAACAAAGTTTTAGCTTGTATTGGAAAAACAGTTTCTAATATAAAATTACTGACGACTGGAAGTTATCCGCAAAATTTTATACCTAAGTACTTGCAGATGTAATTTATTTTTCTGACAGCACGCCTGTGTAATGAAAGTTGCTTTTAATAAAACATGAATGCAGTGGGGTTTTGCCAGTTAGGTTCAGAGGAGCTGTAATCAGTCTAATTCGAGTTGATATGTCGTGTCCCCGGCTCAGCACTGACCCACAGAAAGCTCCAGGATTGCTAAGGGCTTGCGAAGGATGAACTCCCCAGGCTTGGAGTGCTCAGGTGACCAGGGACGATCCAGGAGACCCCCTCCAGCCCTAAAAGGACCACACTGGTGGGGACTGAGAGCCACGTGCTCGTTCAAGGTTGGACAAGCAAGCAAGCAAGCAAGCTTGCTCTCTGTTTCGTTTTGTTCTTGAAAATGTGGGCAGGCAGCTAATGAATGCACACATGTAATAGCCGTTCATTGATTATCTCTTCTCTATTGATCAGCCAGATGATAAATCCTGGCTCCTACCAAGTTATTGCTCTTCTTGGTGATGTTAAGGATTTAAAGGTTACATGGAGGCAGTCTTCTTGAGAACCTTAATAATCTGTGAATACACACACACGCACACACACACAGAGTAGTTAGAACCTTAATAAACTGTGGACACACACATGCAGAGTAGTGTTAGCATTTGAGCACTAAAATTGTGTAGTCAGCAAGTATTTATTGAGTCCCTATTATTTGCAAAATGGAACAAAGTAATGCAAAAATTATTAAACTAAATTTGAAGACTTGTAAGTTTAAATTTAAAATTTTATTTATTTGTATTTTACCGGTTGCTCTCTCCTTCACATTTAAAATCAGCGATCATCCAGGTACAGAGACACATTCTTCTAATCACAACACTCTGCAGGCGGAGGCAGGAGGCTCGCCGCTAGTTCAAGGCCAATATGGATGATGTAGAAAGACCTTTTCTGAAAAAAATCAAAACAACTAAACAAACAGATAGTTAAATTCCTCTGTCACCTAACCCACTGAAGGCATGGCAACTGGTTTTAAGGGGAACAGAAACATCGCTTTGGTATTCAAGTTCCCGCATGCCCGGTGATTGTGAAGTGGCCCTTGTCTTGGAAACCTTAAAAAACTCTGAGGTTTCAGGCTCATATTAAAGGCAGGCTCTCACGGCATTCCTACACGGACGAGGAAACCGAAGCAGATGCTGCACACACTTTGGTGTGACCCACTCATCTTGCCGGAGTTGAGACGGGCCTGAGACCACGTGTGATTAGGTCAAGGTTCATCCCCAGACCTCATGAGTCTACCCACAATAAGATGAAAAGGCAAAGACCCTAAAAGCCATTCTGCATGAATGGACGGTGTAGGCACAATGTTGCGGATGACTGGAGAGTTCTGGCGCTGGGGCTCTGGGAGCTTTCTCAAGTCGCCCCTTCTAGGTACAGGGGGCTAGAGTTGCCTGGAAAGCGAGGGGGTACTGCAGCTGGGGCTCTTAGAGAGGAACCGAAACAGGCCTACTGGCAATTCAGGCACTCCCAGCCCGACTTCTACTTTCTGTCTGTATGTGGGCTACTTCCAGGTTCTGGCCCCAAAATGGAAGGCACTGTGTGAAACAGACGCACAAAGTTATTTTGGTCTGGACCGGCTTGAGAGGTCCCGTCTGAAACCTATGCCCTCCTGTAACGCTAAAGAATTGCAATGCAGAAGAAGGAACATGTGCTGTTCTAGCTCTAGGTTTGATGCTTAGAAACTGCGTGCAGATCATGGGAGCAGGGGATGGGACTGGCAGGTTGGCTAAGCCCCAGAGGGCAAGAATCCCTTGAAGCATTCTTCAGCCTGTGTGACTGAGGCATTGCTTGCTCTCCTAGAGTTAGAATTAACTATTAAATATCCAGTGGTATTTGAGGGACAAGGAAGACAGAAACACATGGCAGTGGATGGGGGGCTGGCTATTCATGATGAGGTGTAGAACTGAGCCCACAGGGAAGTGTTTTGTTGGTTGTGGTGGGTTTCCTGGGATCGGTTTCAATTTTTTTCTAATTTTTATTAATCTCTTTTAATCTCATTTTACATACCAACCCCAGTACCCACTCCCTCCCCTCCTCCCGCTCCCTCCATCTTTCCCCCCACCCCATGGTTTTGATTTTTTTAAACTAATGCACTTAGGCATTGCGCATATTAAGTGTTGACTAGTTTGGTACCTGTTTAAATTTTGCATCAGAGACAGAAGCCAAGCCTTTATCTACTTCTGGTCTTGCAGAATACATACCCAATGCCATCCCAACATGCTCTGGGAGCTTCAGAAGACATTCATGGAACCTAGGTGGTGGCACTCAAATGGGTTCTGCCTTGGTGGGTTTCAAAGCCATCCAGTGCTTTCCTTTGGTACTCTGCAGGCCTTCTTTGCGTGTATAGGGAGAGAGCATTCAACAGAGGCTCTGTGTCATTATGGACACCAGCCATCAGAAACCCTGCTGAAAAGGGAGATTCAAACTGAAAAAGTGGTAGGGTTTGAACCTGGCTTGAGGGTGCCTCCCAAGGATTCCTATCCTTGTGCATCCCTAACGTGCCAAGTTGGAAGCAGGGTAGGGCTTTAAGAGGTGAGACCTAGTGGAAGGTGATGATTGGCACTGTCCTCAGAGAGAGGTAAGTTTCACGAGATGGTTGTTAGAAAAGACCCAGAGCAGCCCTTTTCTGTGCCCTGACTTCCTCCCTTGCCTGTGGTCACTCTCCCTGCATTCAGTGCCACTATTATGACAACATGAGCCACGCATGGCGCACAGTGGCCAAAGGAGGACTCGCTGGTCCCTTCTCCAAGCTATGCAGACTTTCTTTTTTTTTTTAATATTTTTATCGTTTATTAACTTTATTTTATATGCATTGGTGTGAAGGTGTCAGATCCCTGCAATTGGATCTTCAGACAGTTATGAGCTGCCATGTGGGTGCTGGGAATTGAACCCGGGTTCTCTGGAAGAGCAGTCAGTGCTCTTAACCACTGAGCCATCTCTCCAGCCCCCGCTATGTAGACTTTCAACTCTCAAAATCATGAGTTAAACGAACCTCCTATTTATGTCACTCAGCCTTGGGTATTCTGTTACACGAACAGGAAATGGACAAAGAGCAAGGCAGGCTAGAGTGAAGATGCAGACTCGGTACTTCTGAGAAGTTCCCAGGGGATACTAACCTGGCTGCCCCCAAAGCCACACTCTGAATAGCAAGGGTCTACACACTTCTAGCTTTGAATATATCCTCACAAAGAATCATCTCGGACCACTTTCCTCATGTATTAACATGAGGTAGTGCTGGGGAGGTAGCTCAGCAGTAGAGCACTCGCCTAGCATGCTCAAAGGCCTGCGTTTGATCCCTAGCACCATATAACAAAGAAAAGGCTAGGACATAATAGGAGCTGCCCCTTAGGACAGGGCTTGGGTCTTTCATCTTCCTGGCACACCCCACTCTACACACACACGCACACGCACACACACAAGCACGCACGCACACGCATGAGAGCACACACTTACACGCATGTCCGCGCGCACACACATCCCATCCTACGATATGCAGACACCTAGATTTTCCACTTCAGTTGTCATTGGCATGGACCATGTATCCTGTGAATCTGCAACTTCTGTGTACTGTTTAGCCAGTCAATAACATTGATTGGTATTCACCGATATCAGAAAGGTAGCACACCTTTCTTTGTTGACTCTGTTATTCTCACCTGCTTAATCTGTGTGTTTTCTTGGTATCAATACCAACTCACAACCTATCCAAAGGCTGTGTTTAAACTGAGTCTTTGAACAAGAGGAAACAGCAGTCCATTAGCACTGTAAAAGGCTCTGGACCCTAATCACTCCTGGCTTTGGAAACTACTGGACATTTTTATGATAATTAAATTGAGAACTGAAGGATGAATAAAAGCACCATCTGCTAATTCATGTTTGACTTTGGCCCAATCCTTGGCACCATTTGGAGCAAAGCATGGGTTAGTCCTTGGGCTTGCAGTCTTACTATGAAGCTGCACCCAAGCTTATATGAGTTGACTTGCAATTACATGGAGACGATGTTTTGGACACAGACATTAATTTCTGCACAGGGTTTTTGATACTTTCTTGAAGTCAGCTCTCATCTATGTGCAGCTCCCTGCGGAAATGAACAAGCAAAGATGCACTAAGTTCTTCTCATCTTAGAGCTCTTCAGTGGGTGTCTACAGCTCCCCCACAAACGAAACCTAAAACCGTTGGCCGCTATGCAAGGCAACCCTGACCCTGCCTGGCCACCATGATACCCATCTCCCATACCACACAAATCTCGTGAGCCCTATAGCCCTAGGGATTTTCCACCGTGTGTCAAACTTCTACCTTGTGCCTGCTGGTTCCCATGGATACTGGTTACCCCATGAGGTGTCCCACATAATGCTCACCATAGACAGTTAGGTGATGCCACATACGGGTACCATGATTTACATATGTGTGCTACATATGTGCTTGACCCTTAGTGTAGTAGTGCTAAGAGGGGGCCTAGGGGGACTTTTGAGAGGCAGGACTCAGCGAGAGATCATTAAGTCACTGGCAGAAGGCCCTTGGAAGGGATCAGGTGGTTCTCATTTGACCCTCCACCAGTTTTGTAGGAGGGAAAAACCCTAGCCACCCCAGATACTCACCTTCTGTCTTGTGATGTGATTCCCCAACATATGTATTGTTGTGATATCACCATGAGTGACACCATGGCCATGTGTTCTTCTCCAGACTGAATTTACAATGCTGTCGTGTTCTGTAAACCTCTATTAGCCAGATAAATTGATTACGTAATAAAGAAATACGTCGCAGGTATTGCACGAAAGTAAAAGAAAGTGGGCATACACTGTGGGCTTTAAAGCTCAAAGAGTGCATAGTCACAATCGCCTAGGGATTCTTTGTGTCACCCATCGGGTAGTGAATATGGTTTAAGATGTGAGCAAAATGCCTAGTATCTATTTGTTGAACTGAGGGCTCCTTAAGCTGATTCCTAGTTAGAGCAGCAGACTTGCCATTAGGAATCAGACTAATTTTTGTTGAGACTTAGTTTCCCGGCCTAAAGAATGAAGGAGTTTAAATAATCATGAATAGTTTCTGACTTAATATTCCAGACTAAGAATAAAAATATTGGTGCTAGAGAGATGTCCCAGTGGTTAAGAGCATTGACTACTCCTCCAGAGGACCCAGGTTCAATTCCTGGCACCCACGTGGCAGCTCACAACTGTCTGTAATTCTAGCTTGAGGGGGTCCATTACACCAGACAGGGATGTGGTGAACTGTGCATGCAGGCAAAATACCCATGCACATCACATAAAATAAAATAAATAAATCTTAAAAAAAATACAGGCACTGCTGGTGTTGCTGCTCCTGGGAACTGTGTAAGATTTACAAACATAACCAAGTGTATGTTTCTGATGAATATACATGTTTTTACTTAGTTGGACTAAAAGAACCCTAGTGAGACAAGTGCAAGACATCTCTTCTTCCAAAGAGCAGCAGTCAGAAGCAGGACACTTACCCACGCTGTATTTCTCAGACGTGAGGCATGAGTGGGAACAGGAGCTCCATGGATACCTTGAAGCCTGGAACGACCAGAAGGCAAAATGGCAGGTCAGCAAGATGGTGGACCGCAGTGTGGGAGAGTACGGCACCTCTCCATCCTTCCACCAGGCTCTGGAAAAGTGAACCCAAGTCAACAGGTGATTGGCATGTCAGGGGATAATAGCACAAAAAGGCAGGAGTAGGCCTTAAGTCTAAACTCAGAAGACAACGGGTCTGGACAACGATACAGGAAAAATCCTTTTAAAAACCCGGATTCCCAGGAAATTGCAAGAAATAAAAGAAGAGGTGGGGTCTCATCCCAACTTCCTGATCTTCTCAGACAGCCTTCCACTTTTTCTGAAAAGTGCTTCAGGGGCAAAGGGGGGGCGGGGGGCTACACAAGTCTGAGGCTCTAGCTTTTCTGCATCCTGATGAATCTATTTCCCAGGGTAGCAAGTTTCAATTCCCTCCAGACTATGTCCCGAGGGCTCTTTCTGTTCATGAGAAGCTGTGGTGCCAGAGGAAACTCATTTTGACTCCTTTTCCTACCCCAGAATTGTTACGACAGTTTCCATTTGAGAATTGTGGTTTTTATTTTTTTTTCTCCTTTTCTTTTCATGCTGTATGCAGCTCCCGCCAGGCTACTTATCTGTTTGGTTTCTGCCTGTTTTCAGATGTAAGTCTGTGGTCTGTAATAGGTTTCCCTGGTTGTGATCATCATTCTAACTTTGAGCCCTGGGAGAAGTCATCTAATCAGTATGTGCATGATGCTTATCTTCCATTTTACACTGCCAGAGATACAAAGAAGTATCTGGTATAATCCGTGCTCCACACATTTATTACTCCGGCAAATTCAATCATCTGCAGCAATAAGCAGACAAATCATACATCATAACATTTTATGGCTGAGTGGAAACTTCCAGATCATCTTGTGTAGCACTCACTTTACAGAAGCCCCTGAAATTGGGTAGATTTGGAGCTGTGTCCTCAGGACTGGGTCCTGCCAGAAGCAGGACCTCCCTCCTGGCTTTCTTGGTGTGCAGCTGTTACTGGTAGACCACAAACAATCAACATGTGATTCCTTGCTCTTGCTTTCAAGCCAGAGACCCCTACCTCCCCCTGACACCTTAATTCCCAAAAGTGCTGAGAGATGCCAGTACAGGGGATGCCACAGAAGGGAGCAGGCTGGTACAGGGGATGCCACAGAAGGGAGCGGGCTGGTACAGGGGATGCCACAGAAGGGAGCAGGCACAGGGGATGCCACAGAAGGGAGCAGGCTGGTACAGGGGATGCCACAGAAGGGAGCAGGCTGGTATAGGGGATGCCCATTTGGTTCATTCATTCTGCTAAATGTTACACAGGAGGGCTCATTTTAATCCCCTCATTCTAATTTTGCCCTCATCTATTTTCTTGAAAAACATCTAGGTTTTTTTGTTTTGATACCCACTCCCTGATTTTAAGAAAAAAAAATGAGCATAGAGAACTATTCTTTTTATTAACAGAAGATGTTTGAACTTTGGCCTAGAAAGGAGCTTATTCTCTTGAACAGTGCAAAAAAGCTTTGAAAATGGACTGAATACATTTTGGGTTATGAGATACACATGTGCCTGTGGCTGAAAGGTGATGTATGTGGGTGTCAGCTTGTCACGGGGTGAATTTGTGTTGATGAATATTGTCAACCTGACAGGCTCTAGGCTCCTTAGATGGTGAGCTTCTAGGCATGCTTGTGAGAGGTTCTAGAACGGGTAGAGGTGAAAGACCTAAATGCAGTCAGTACAGCTCCACGGGCTGGGGTCCTGGACAGAATGAAAAGGACAAAGCTAGCCGAGCCCAGCATTCATTCCTCTGTTTCCTGATCGGGGTGCAATGCAGCTGAGTGCCTCAGACTCCTGCCGTGCCTTCCCTATGATGGTTGGCTAAACCTTTGAATGTGAGCCAAAATAGATTCTCCTTTCAGCTGTTTCTTGCCAGTTAGATGTCCACAGCAACAGGAAGTGATTCATACTATCAGGCTCCTGAGGAGGGACAGAAGTTTGAACTGCCAACGCTTCCACCACCAGCCAACACCCCCAGTAGGTGCTGAGGGAGGATGAGCACCCCCATCTTGAGAAGGAGACGGTTAATGGCAAGGTGCCTTAGCGCCTCCTACGCTCTCACCATCACTGCCGCGTTAGGGTTGACATCAGTCGAAATTTTTATCCTGTGTACTATAAATGATCACAAAGACCAGAGCAGTCTTTACTTCCCCTCAAGTATACAATAAAAACAGTTACCACTATAAATGAGCATGAAGCTATTGGGAGGATGGAAGCAGGAACACACCAAGATGAATAAGCAAGCAGCAGGAATAACCAGGGTGAGTTCGTGGGCTACATTCATTGGAGAATGGGCATGGAGGAGGTAGTTTAAGAATGACTTATTTTGATTCTTCACATTCATGAAAGATGGTCCAAAGTGATATAGTAGGCAGTGAAGACCATGGATAGATATAGCTTGCTTCAAGACAATCAATATTCAGGTTCGTATTCAGAGTGTGGCAGAAGATGGCCAGTGGATGTCACTGGATGAAATACTGATTATCCCTGAACCTAGATTGACATGGGATCCTCTCTTTCAGCCCAGAAGACAGAGGACTGGCAAGAGTCTTCAAAAATTTGCTCATGAGCCTCTTCAGCTCCCCCCTGGTTTCTGAGGGTGGTGACTATTTATCAGACTGTGAAGGGAGGATGGAGCTCCCGTCAACCACAAACAGTCGTGGCCAAGACAGAGAAGGCCAAGGCAGCCTGCTCTGTAAAAAACTCTGGGAGTAGCCACCACATACCAGAAGGTGGCCAGATTTGAGGGTGTCCTACAATCCAAAGTCAGCTTGCAGCCAGCAAACAGGGTGCGTGTCCCTGCCTCCGTGTGGACAATTCTGCAGTGTGCAGCACTGCCCTAGGAGAGCCTGGCGGGGCAGCTGTGTCCTGCCAGACAGGGCCCACAGGTCTTTGCCTTCCAGAGCTCAAGTCAGTATTTGGGAGAGCATTAAGATGAATGCTACAAACATTCAGGCCCAAGGAGACAGGCGAGGCTTTATTAAAGGCAGTGATTCCTTTTTGCTTCCTTTTTCTGCTTTAAAAAAAAAGTCATTTTTTTTATATCTGAAGTTAAAAAAGTAGTTTTTGACAGATATAGACTACTTGGCCTCTGTTTTAACCTGTTGAGGATACAGATTCCCTTTTCAAAACTCCTGGGGACACTTTCTAACTCTTCCTACCCCCTTTTAAGCAGCCCCCTCCTCTCCTACTAAAGACATGGTTCTTTAAAAAGGTTCATTATAAAATAGGAAATGACTGGAATTCTCTCTCTGCAGGGATTTCCATTAATTTGGGATACTCGCCACAATTAGCCACATCCACTGGTCAAGAGTCACGTGAATAGCCTGGGGGCAATCTCAGCACAACAGCATCAGAAAGAACCTTTAATCAGATTCCTAGTGAATATTTTAGTTCTTCATCTATTTCATTGAACAACAACAACAAAAAGTATTGATAAGGAGTTACCCGAAGAGCGCTCGGGATGGTATTTCAAACTAGCATAGACCGTGTAGAAGGGTTATTTGTCGGGCTTTAGAGGGTCTTACTATGTAGCCTAGGCTGGGCTTGCACTTGGGATTCTCCTGCCTCAGTCAAGAGGGGTTGCAGAAGTGCAGCACCACCCCCAATCTACAAATGGAGAGTTCATGAAGATACATCAGAAAAGACTATTCCGTGTGTGTGTGTGTGTGTGTGTGTGTGTGTGTGCACACGCGTGTGTGTTTTAAGTAGACATGAAAACGCTTCTGTTCTCTCGTGGCCCCACAAACACACAAACCTGGCTGTCATCAGGTTACAGTGAGCGTGAAAATGCAGACACAGGTCAGAGGCCTAGCTCTGGCCAGCTCGTCCGTCTGGCCAGGAAACAAGCAAATGTTCCCACTCCCTTCCCTGACAGCAGGAAAGCCCACTCTGCAGCAGGTTGTCACTGGACTGGAATTGCTGGTGTCCAGTTACTGGAGTCTTTTCCTTTTAGTGCCCAAGGGCAAAGAGCAGTGTTAATGACGCCTGCACCGGAAGGCAGGTTAAGAGGGTTGACACGAGGGAGCTGCCGCTGCTGGTGCAGCTTAACACTTACTGTGTCCTCTGACTCAATGTGAAGACGCCAGGTGATGCTTTGTAGTTTCAAGGAAAACTGAAATTTAGATATCTGTAGGCGGAAGGAGGGGAGTTGATGAATCACTTGTAGAAAAAAAAATGAAATACATCGTTGGGGTTTCTTATTTGCTTGTTTGTTCGTTGTTTTCCTTTTTCTTTTCTTTCTTTTTTTTTGTTAACTTGATAACAACCAATGCCCAAATGTGAATGTGTTAATTACAGAGGTTTCAAAGTGAAACCCTAGCTTGCAGAGGGCAAGTGTGGTTTTACTCAGCGAATGAACAATACCTTAGAGGAAGCTCACAGCCGCTGGAAGGAAAGGACAATTATGGAATCGAGTGCCGGTGATCCTAAGGAAGCTGGCCCCTAATGTGCACACTCAGAAGCGTCCTGGGCTTCCTGCGAGGGAACGTAAGAGAGAACTTTCTCATCCGCCCCTTATTGAGAAGCTGCCATTTTCTCACGGGACCTAAATTCAGGCCCTAAAAGCCAGAAAAGACATTTTTCTGAGAAGTTTGGTAGAAAGGGAGGTCTGTGCGTCTTGGTCTCGCCTGCCCCAAAGCTCAAGCGGTTTGCAGAAGTTGTGGGAAGCAGAGTCAGTTCCGGGTCGACTTCAGGGACCATGGTAGGTGTGGTCGCCTGAACTCTTTAGAGATTTCTCACCATTTGCAAGCTAGCACTGCTGAATGGCTAAATGAGCCGACACACAGAGGCTGTTTAATCCAGTTCCTAGTGTGTTGAGATGGCTAGATTAAGAGCCAGTGGACCATGTATTATTATTTTTCAAAAAACATGAGGTGAGGGGTAAGGGGGGAGTGTAATGAAAGGAGGCAAAGTGTCTCTGCTGCATTCCCGTATGGGAGAATCTGAAAGAAGTCTTGAGCTCTTTGCGTCAAGGTGATAGTTTCAGACCATCTGACCCACTCCATCATCTTTCCTACCAAGAGCCACAGGGGGTATGAGTGTTTTATAGAGAACCAGGGTGACTTCATGCAAGGCAGAGGGATAGACCTCAAACCCTGGCATCCCAGCCATATTCTTTTGCCCCATTTGAGTGCGGACCAAGGGGCTTTAGAAATGTTTAACACACAGGATCAGAGAGCGGGGAAGTTGAATCCAGGATACGCTAGCATGTGACAGGAGTTACCGCTACTGAATTCTTCAGATGGGTGTTGTTCTAAAAGGCCCTTTGTGTGTGTGCCTGAGTATAAGTGATGGGTGAGCTCTGGGCTCTGCAGGACTGTTTGTAGCCCAGCAGGTGTGATACAGGAGGGACAGGCCTGGGACACAAGGAGTGGTTCCCAGCACAGACTTGTCTACAGACGTTTACACATCTGTCCTGGCCTCCAGCCATGAGATCAACTCAGAGCTGTCTCTCATATAAATATGTTTTAGGTAAGATGGCATTCTTCTGCAATTTATTTGTCAACGATGCTGGTTGTGAATAGGATCAGCCAAGGAATCGAGGAAATAAAATAGCAATATTCATAAGGAATGTGGAGAGAGAGGTTCAAAGAGAGTGCTTCCCTGGGGAACAAAATTGAGACCTGCTGGACATCAGATAAGCCTCCCAAGAGGGGGACAAGGAAAGGAATGATGGAAATCCCCCACCACATTAACTTTGAGAGACTTAGCTGAAGGAAGTCTTGTCTCAGGAGAGCCGCTCTTTGGCGTGATCTCCTGCATACACCGAGCCAGTTTTCTAGGAAGTCTTTTAAGCCCAGTTACAGTTAACAACAACTAGCGCAGGTTCCATTTTCAGGGCAATTAGGCCTAAAGTCATGACCAACCCAGGCTAGCTCGGTAGTCTCCCAACAGCCGATAAAGGGGCATGGCTGCAAGAAACAGCAAAGCCACCCTCCAAAGACTTAGATATACAAGGAATTCACACACAGACCCTGAAGAGCTTGTTCCACAGATGAACAACCTCGGTGCTTTGGATAGACTTTTCCAGGATGCCCTCAAACCTTCTGTTGTGGTCTTGAGATGGCGGCGAAGGGTCCAGGCATCAAGGTGACCTTCCAGTGGGCTTAGGAGAGAGGCAGATACAAAAGGCTTTGTCCTCACAATTATCTGTCCTTCCAAGGAGGAAAAGCTTTGCTGGGGAAGCCAGACTTCTTAGACGGGTCTACCTTTAGCGCCCTGGAAAGCTGCAAAAGAGAATTTTCACCAACCAAAACATTGGAGAGAAATAGAATACCAGTGTCTCAGTCTGGTTGACACCAGACCCCCAAATCAGGGCCTATTGTCAAGATCATGAAGCTAGGCCCTGGGTGGGAGGCATGCAGTCTGCTGCAGTCCAATTCCTGGAATTTGCTGTGGACCTGGGGTCTGAGGAAGACAAGAGACCGTTGAGGGTCATAAAACTGGAATGGATTCAGACAGAGGCAGAATGCAACAGCCCGCAGGTTAACTGCCCATGATGAAGAATTATTTCTACCTGATCAAAATGACAGATCTCCTTCAGCAAGAAAAACAAGCTGTGGGCTGCCTCTGTGCTCTCCCAGTGATAGTGTTTCAGAGGGTGTGTTGAGTTTCATCACTCCTTTGCTGAGGGTAACAGGCACCCTCGAAATCAACCTAAGACATGTCACCTCACACCTCCAGCGGGCTGCTATCTGCAGAGCACTTTGCCAAAGCCTCTGGGTCGATTCAGCATTGGGGAGAAGACTGGGCACTTAGTGAACACGTGAGTTGGGCTGAATTTCTTCCAGTCCTGAGGACCAGGTTCCGGAGCGGCTGCTCCTGTGACCACATCTTGAACTTTCCCCATGTTAGGACAGCGGAGTAAGGGTTGGACAATGCTGAGCACAAAAATGGAACAGACACTATTCACAGACTACACTCTATTTTAAGTGTGTGTGCACATGCATGCATGTGTATGTATGTGTACAATTGTGTGCATGCAGGTGTGCACGTGCCTATGTATGCATGCATGTGTGCCTGTGAACACGTGTGTGCCTGTGCATGTGTGTTTGTGCGTATGTGTATGTGTGTGCATACCAGAGGCCAACCCGAAGTGCCATTCCTCAGAAGCCATCCGCCTTGTTTATGGAGACAGGCCGTTCTCCACCTCCCCAGAATGGGATTAAGCACATGCTACCATGCCCAGCTTCTTATGTGAGTCTTGTAGATTGAATTCAGGCCCTCAAGTCCTTAATTAACGAAATCATCTCCCCAGTTCCTATTTTAATATTTTAATCACTTATTCAAGAGATATCTACTTCTACATGAACATATTTTAAATTAAACCAGTTTATCCTATAAAGCTTTTTATTTGGACTCAGTTGAGAATTATATCATGATAACTTTTTGTTCATTAAAATAATTCTAGAAAATTTGTTATTTAATTGATTCATGGAATATAATTTCTAAAATTTTCAAATTTGGAGCATCTCCTCTTCAACTTTGTAGGATATTGGTGTTTTTCTAAGTTTTGGTCCTGTAAGATATGCTGTAAGGACAGTTCTTACAGAGAGATTTTAACTTTGGTGCTTCTTGGAGATTATCCACAGGAATGGCATGCCTGGGTTGAAGGCTAAGAACTTCTTATGTCTTTGGAAAGACTGTAAACATAGCGCTGTTGAGATGGTTCAGCAGATGAAGGGGCTCACAAGCTGAGTCCTACCTCTGTGGGTTGCCATTGTACCTCTACATGAGTGCCACCCACAAAAATACACTTTTGCGCACACAACACAGAGTGAATGCAAAAAAAATTAAATATGTAATAGCACAAACTTTTGCTACTTTTCAAATAGAATTTTTTCTTAATTACGCTTCTGCTTCTGTGTTAAACACCGTGACCAGAAGCAACTTGGGGAGACTAGATAGGTCTTTAGCCTATGGGAAAAATCTAATAATATTATTCTGTTAAAGGAACATAGCAAAACAAACAAACAAATCTGTGGTGGTTTGAATAAAAATGGCTCCCACAATCCCATAGGGAGTGGCAGTATTTAGAGGTGTGGCCTTATTGGAGTAGCTGTGGCATTGTTGGAGGAAGTATATTACTGGGGTTAAACTTTGAGGTTTCAGAAGTGCAAGCTAGATCCAGTGTCACTCTATCTTCCTGCTGACTAAGCAACTTCTCCAGTACCCTGTCTGCCTATGTGTCAGCATGCTTCCAGACCATGATGGTAACAGATGAAACCTATGAACTGTAAGTCAGCCCCAATTAAATGCTTGCCTTTGTAAGAGTTTCTATGGTCATGGTGTCTCTTCACAGTAATAAAAACCCCAACTAAGACATATTCCCTATGATGTCCTACCTAATGACATACCATAGATCAGTGGCTTGCTCAGCCTTCACTAGAGAAGGGCCTTTCAGGAGATGGAAGTTAACACAGAGACCTACAACTGGACAATGTGGAGAGAGTGAGAAACATTGGAGCACTCAGTCCAAAATGAGACGTGTTCATCGAAGTCCCCATCACATCTCAGAGATCTGTTTGGAAGAGGAGGCACAAAGGATGTGAGAGCCAGAGGTGATGGATGACTCCAAGGAAACTGCATCCTCAGACACAATAGGACCAACACATAGGAACTGTGGCAGCATCCACAAGACCTGAACAGGATCCAGACAGATGGGCTCCCAGCTGAGATGGCGAAGGAGAACCTCACTCACACCCTTAACCAAGAAGTTATTTGCAACGGATACTCATTGGCAAAAGGAAAGTCAGTTTTCTTCAATGGACTGTCACTGGGTATATAGCAGGCCAGTCCTGGTGTCCATGACCAATTTGCCAATGCAAAAAAACCTCTAGTGTGTGTGTGTGTGTGTGTGTGTGTGTGTGTGTGTGTGTGTGTGTGTTTGTGTATGGGGGGTTGTTTTGTTTTGCTTTGTTTTGACTTCTTTTTGCTTGTTTGTTTTGATTTTTGGTTTTGTGGAGTTTTTGAAAGAGAGGAAGGACATAAAGTTGAATGGGTAGAGAGACAGGAAGGATCTGCACTGAGTTGGGGAAGGGGGAGAAAACCATAATCAAAATACATTGTGGAAGAAAAAATTTTAAAGAAAAAAATATTTATTTGTGGGTGCGTAGGTATGCTTATGTGTTGCTGTGGGATTTCTATCCGTTTAGCTAATAACTTAGGTCATCAAACTCCAGGGCGTGGTATTGTTTGCTATAGGACAACTGATAAGCTGAGAGGGAGGGTCTCTCACTCTCTGGCTCTCACACTCACTTGGATGGTAGGAGTGGAGCAGGTGGCTCGCTGTTGATGCTCTTTTCCCTTGGGCAGGACAACTGTGGTGGCATCTAACCTGTCCTGTATCAGTGAGTGTTTACCTCATTTTACACCTAAGTAAATTCTTTTGAACCACTCCCAGACTCTTGTGGATTCTCGCTACCACATGTAGTGTGTATCTATGTGTGGACATGTGTCTTAGGGTTTCTGTTGCTGTAAACGGGCACCACAGCCACGGCAACTCTTACAAAGGAAAACATTTAATTGGAACTGGCTTACAGTTTCAGAGTTTTAATCGATTATCATCATGGTGAGAAGCATGGTGGCGTGTAAGCAGACATGGTTCTGGAAAAGGAGCTGAAATTTTTACATCTTGATCTACATGGAGCAAGAGACTGTGTGCCATACTGGGTGTAGCTTGAGCATATGAGACCTCAAAGCCCACACACCCGTGACACACTTCCTCCAACAAAGGCACACACCTTCTAGTAGTGCCACTCCCTATGGGCCAAGCATTCAAGCACATGGGCCTATGGGAGCCATACCTATTCAAACCACTACAGTACTACAGAGTTGGTTGTCTCCTACCATGTGGGGGTCTGGGAAACAAACTCAGGACCTCTAGCTTGAAGGCAGGTGCTTTTATCCTCTGAGTCATCTCACTGGCCCAGCTTATATTTCTTTACGGAAGGATTCAATCACATCTTTGACCTCATTAAAAGTTTGTCAGCATTGACTTCTGACATCTTAATGTATCTGATAATTTAGTGGACAAAAATATTGTCCTTCCTTGAACATCATTTCCTTTCTGAGCTGCATGTATTTCCAGCATGCATTTGCACTACCTCTTGCTACTGAAGGAAGCATGTTAGTGACATCTTAGCTTTATAATAAGATTTTAAGTTAAGCTTATTGCCCTTGAGCCATGAGCTTAAATAACCTCTTCCATCTATGCCTCGCCTTCTAATTGTATTTCTATTGTTTACTGACAAAAATACTTCACAAATTCTCAGATGTGCCCATCTTTTCTTTCAAGTTTCCTTCCATTGTTCTCTGTTCAAGAATTCCTTGCCAGTTCTGAAATAACATAATTGCTGTCTTTTCCTATGCAGATGACAAAGAAAGTATAGATGACTGTTTAATTGGTCCAAAGATGGTTCTTTGAATATGGACTTAGTCTCTTCATTCTTTCTTTCATCTCCCATGGGCAGTTTCAGTGATGGTGTGAGTGTGCAGGTGCACTGTGTGACTGTGACTGTTCAGCATCACTTTGGGGAGTAGCCTGCACAAGGCGAATCCCAGGACTTCCTCTGCTGTCCCTCTGAACATGAACACGTGAACAGCTGCCAAGAGGTAATGCATTTCAATTTCGGCTTTCTTCTCTTTGGCCTCATTTTCATATTTCTACCCTGGTATTGCTCATGTTTTTTCTTCTGAATCAAAATTATTTTTTTCTAAACTACTGGCTTGCAGTAAACACATGTAATTTCATCTTCCCAAACAGGAACTTTTTCAGATAATTTTATATGCCAACCCTGAGCGTGGCCAAGATGGACAGTCCTCACCGTATTGTTGCGGTGACTTAAATTGGTCTCTCATGCAGTTGGTTAGGAGCTTGGCCACTAATGCTGGTCAGGGACTGTATGCGGAGTGTCACGGATCCCTGGGAGGACAAGAGTGTTTCAAGCTGCACCCTTCTTCCCTTCTGTGCTTGTGCTTACCTTAGAAGCCATGTGTGCTGAGATGACAATATAACAGAATGGACCATATCAGCCCAAACTCCAACAAGTTCTGCCCAAACACAGGGCAAGTATTTATTGTCTAAACCATGAAGATTAAGCTTGTTCGTGCATCACAGGCTCCTGTGCATGCCCCCCTCATCCTAGACATCCAGTCTATCCTGGGCTCCCTCTGTCTCATTCACCCTGTACCCATTCCATTGCCAGACCTTACACCTCAGCCTCTCATATTCTCTTTAGACAGATTTAATTCTCTCCACTTCTGTTGATAAAATCTTAGACCGTAGATTTGAAATGAGAGGACTTTTGGGTCAGTGGAATCACATGAGTTTCCCTGGTATCTAAATCCTCAGCCTTCTTCCTTCTTCAGATATGCTTCCTTACAGGGATGACCTCCTAGCCTCCTTTCTACAGCTATAACACAATACCCGAGGCTGGGTGATTTATAAGGAAAAGTAGCTGAATTAAGTCACAGTCTTTCGATTCTGAGAGGATGTCAATGGCTTTGTCTTGGCCTAGTGGGGAACATGGGCTGTGCCATGCTGTGGTAGAGAGGAAGAAAGGCAGGACAGCTGTGGGCAGAAGATACACATGTGTGAGTTGCTTTTTAGTAGGGGGCTTCTTAATATCTGCTACTAAGTCTAGAGAAAGAAATTCTCTGAAAGACATTAACTTGCTCATGACCTGGAACCACTGTGACCCCAAATCTTTTCAATGGGCTTGTCTCCTAGAATTGTGCTCTGTGGTCCTTGCTGCATCTGTCACTCAGAAAAACCCAGGCAGTATCCATCCTCTGACTTAGGACCATGCCATGTGGTAACCACCCCTGAGGCTCCTTAGTGAAGTACTGGGAAGGAAAGCAGATAAAACTGGATGAGCTGGGCCTTTCCCAGTGCTTTGTGAGTAACTAACTTGAAGACAGAATGAGATAAACCGGTCCACAGTGAGTGTTTTCCTGTCCTGCTAGCCAGCTACCAAATAAGGACAGGGAAACTTCTTTTTAATTATGAAAGCTTGGTCTATAGCAGACTTGTTCCTAATTATCTCTTATAACTTAAATTAACCCATATTTTTATTAATCTACCTTCTACCATGTGGCTTTTACCTCTATCCCATTCTGTGAGTCCAACTTGTTTTGCATATCTCTCATGCCTAAATTCATTTCCTACATCCTCTCTCCCTGCCTGAAGTGCTGCCTATGCCTCTTACCTAGCTACTGGCTATTATTTATTAAAGCAATCATAGCAATATATCTTTATACAGTGTACACACATTTCATAACATTTCCCTCTTTTGTCTAAATAAAAAAGAAAGGTTTTAACTCTAACAGTAAAACTATATACAATAAGAACAATTATCAGAAAAGAATTATATTCACAATGTCTACTCTATAAGTATTGGCAAATGCAGAGAAAGTACTGTATTATCTATCCTATCTTAGTGAGTCCAAAGTTTTATGCCTAAATCATTTTCTATCATTACTCATACTACCATCCTAAAATTATCTTTTTAGATCTTAAAACATCTTCTTAGATAAACAACTTAAACTTTTATGTTTCTCAACCTTACAAACTCTACATTTCTTATGTAAATTTCTTTTCTGAATTTGGTAACAAAGAAAACTGTAACTATAATTATCGGATATTCAACTTTGTCAAAGATCTAAGAAGGATGAAATATTATCTGAGTAAACAGCAAGTGCAGAGCAAGCAACTCCCAAAACTATAGAAATGACGGAAACAGTTGGTTGCCTGAACAGTCACCGAAGATTTCTCTGCAATGTTGGGACAACCATCTTCAACCTACAGCCCTAGATTATCTGACAGACTTTTTTTTATGAAGTAGGACATTTTGAAGGACTGTCTTACCTTGTCTTGGCAAAGTTAGGCAGCCACTTTCTTTTGTGACCCACTTGTTTAATTTGGACAGCATAGTGTCAGCAGTTGAGGCAAGAGCAGTTTCTTGCTCAGTGGCTAATTTTGCTACAATAAATGTAAACTCCATATGGAGGTTTTTTGATGCCCATCATCCTTTTTTGAAATAAATTGGTGCTGCCAGGAGCAGATGTGTCTTATTATTATGAAAAGCCTTGGGTTATTAAAACATCTTAAATGCCATATTCTCTAGGTTTCTGAAGTGTTTGAAGGCCATCTGTCTATCTAAAATATATCTCGGTCTGACCTTAAAACCATACCTAACATGGCCACAAATTTAATTGTTAGATGACTAACTACTAGCTTATATTTCTTAATTATCCTAGTTTATAATAATAACTTTAAAGGACTAGAAATTTATATTTATTGCTAAATGAGTGGTATAGGTACAATAGCTTAAACAAGAATAGAAGCATATAAACAGTATAGCAAAAATAACTTTAAATTTGTGTCAATATATAAAAATCCATACCAATGACTAGTAGTCGCTTTTGTTTGAAAAAAAAAATTAATAATCTACAGTTTTATCCTATCTTTTCTATATCCCTCTTTTTCTTTTCAGAACAAGATCCCTGAATCTAATTTCCTTTGTTCAGCTTTTCTCCTGGCCATGATCAATAACAACTTGTAAGCAGCCCCTATCCACAAATGATGATAAACATCCATAACCCACAGAATAACGAGAAACCACCCACAACATTTCTTGAGAATGTGGGTGTCATATTCTCTAGACTGTTTCATATTGTCTGGGGCAATGGCATTGTTAGGGGACCTGAAAAAATTAGGATAATGGTCAAGTCCTGGGAGAGCTAGCTATATTATTTTTTGTTTAGTTTCTGTGTTAGGAAAGAATAGAACTTATCTGAAGTTTGACTGGAGTAGTGCATGAGACTGGACCGTCTCAACTAGCAGCTTTGAAGTTGTTCTGGATGCAGAATTTTGAGGAAATTGTAACAGATGCTTGCTAAGAGACTGGATCACCTGGGCTACTTGTCTTCATTGATGTCTTGTCCTTTTTTCCTCTTAAAAGACACAGTCTTTTAAAAATAACATATATATCCGCATTAACATAGTATGGAATGTGTGGTGTGTACAAGTCAGCTAAAGATAATTTTTTTGTTTTGTATTTGAGCAGGTTTTATCTGTAAACTTTATAAGTCCATTTGGACAGCACAACCAAACTATAATATAAATATTTATCCATCAATATAAAAGGATAATATGTAGTAATGTCATGAGGACTCTGTAGTCAACAAGATTTATCAGTCTTAAAGCTGTTTCCATATAGAGGAATCAGCATATATATCACTTGTCCTGTAGTCTTTCTCTTTTTATGTCTGTAAACAAGATTTTCAGGCAGTCCTCCCCAATCAAATCAAATCTTCATTAATTTTGAAGAGAATCATAGCTTTTATTTTCTTTGGAAACAGAGGTATAACCTCTCCCCCAATGATACATATTTTCTAACTTCCATTTTAAAGTTAAGACATTCTTAAAATACATAGGTTAGTTTATTTAATGGTCTTCATAATCCAACTGTTTTTGTACATTAGCATTTAAAAAATTCTAAGTCAACAAAGTACCATACAGGATCCAGAAACCCTGGTATTTCCCACCATTATGTAGCTTTTTAAAAATATTATTTTACTCTCTCTTTAAAGACTTTATTCTTTTAAAACCATTTTTTATGACTGTCTGTACCCATTTTCTTTTCTTTCTTTTTTGTTTTTTCAGCACCTAAGCCTATTTAAACATATTATTTCTCTTTAGAAGTTTTCTCAGTCTGGACCTGACTTTCTGTTCATCTGTAGCCTCCTCTGACTGCATGAGTCAAGACTTTGACCCAGCACACGGTTCTGGCTGGTAGCTGGGCTCCATCCTGCTAGAGTCTGTGAGAACTCTATGCCCAGTCTTATGCCTATGCCACTGGTTAGGAACAGCATTTACCTGCCCCAACTCTGGGAATTCGCTGAGCCAGCAATGTTTCTACTTAGCATGCCAGCTGCTCAAGTGTTTGCTGCATAGCAGCCGGGTTTCTGTGAGCTGCAAGCACTGGGTTCCTAGGAAGCTGTGTCCAGTTGTTTTTCTTTTTGAGGTTTCTCAGCCTCTATGTGGAAATATATGTCTAGAATTTGGGCATCACTGTTCTATCTTTGGAACTTATTTTGCAGGAATAGTAGCTTGTTAAATTGTGGGTTATACTTATCTGGCAGGGGGGATACCATGATCACGAAGGTGGTTTTCCCAGGACAAGGCTTATCCATTGCACTCAGGATGTGCTGACCCCTGCGATTTCCCCAAATGTGGGAAACTCAACTGCATAATTTGTGGTAGTGGGGGACTCATTCACGCTCTCCCCTGTTAAAAAAAATTGTGGGTTATAATTCAGAAGGAATTCAGAGCATGGACAGGGCAGGCTGTAACAAAACCCCTTTCCTTTCCACTTACATAATTTTTGTGAATAAGTTTCCTCAGCACCTACATCAATAAACATAAAACCAGGAACTCAGTTGATGCTGAGTTCTCTCTCATCCTAGCAGTAAATACAACCCAATGAAAGGAGAGAGCCTCAGGCCTCACCCTTCTCCCAAAGACATGTATTGCTAATAAAACTATGCTTATGACTTATCATTATTCAATAGCATTTCTAACCTGTTTAAGCTGTTTTGGTCAATTGTGTTAGTAATTATGATCGTAATCCATCCAGAGGCAATTGGTAGTAAGAGTTTTATAACCACAGGAATTGTTTTTAATCTTAAATTTTACATGTATTTTTGAAGTAGAGAATTACACCAGGATAATCAAGAAAAGATCTTGAAACATTAAAACATGTTACATTAGTATAAAAATCTGTGGAGAAAAACATAATAGCAATTGAAAGATTAAAAAAAAAACCTTGACTGTCATGGAAGATCTCATTAATGTATTTTTAAAATGAATACTAGAATTTAATGGTGTTTAATAAGTTACTATTTAGATTCAATTGATGATCTTGAAGAGTTTCATTTAAAATGTCATTATTTATAATAAACAGAAATTACATTTTTTCTAGCTATGTAGATTAAGAAATTGTAGATGTTAACTTAAAAATGTCAGTGGGAGCCCCCAGTAGGCTAAAATCCTATCAGGGTAAACTAGAGGGGAACACTTGCAAATCAATGCCCTGGATGTGCAGCCCCAGGATGTGCAGCCCCCTGGCCCTGCTCTCCCTGCCTCCCTGCCTATTGCCAGGCCACTCAGGAGCCAAGGTGGCTTTATTGTTCTACTGATGACAAGTCTCACAAATTTTTGCTGTTCAATGCAAACGTCCTACATCTTCTGCCTTCCTCTGCAGCTAGTCACATTTTCTCTACAGCATGCTGTTCACCCAGCTTCCTGGTCCTGAAACATACCCAGAATGCATGCCCTAGTGCCCACACTCTTAATGAGTCCTTCTGTCCTGCCATTCAGGTGTTATTGATGCATAGAGGCTGCTGCCATAAACCTTCTTGAATTTATTCTTATCTACGCCCTTCCCTTGCCTGCTTCAGTTCCTGCATGGTGTTTGATGGATTATTGGTTAAGAGCACTGGCTGTTCTTCTTCCAGAGGACCTGAGTTTTGTTCCTAGCACCTATAGTTAGTTGGGCACCTCCCAACCCTCTATAGCTCCAGCTCCTGGGGATCCGATGTCTCTGGCTGTCCCAGGCATCTGCATCATGCACATACCCACATGCAAACACAGACACAGACACACACACACACACACACCTGTACATAGTTTTAAAAAATAAAAAATTTGGTAAAGAATGAATTATAAGGAGCTGCACTATAACATGCTCTTATAACCCCAGCTACTTGGGAAGCTGAGGCAGGAGGATTGCTTAAACCATGGCTCAACTTGGGCAACATACACAACCCTACTCTAAAGCAAAAACTGCAAGTAATTGGTCATATATCCATAAATAAGGCAATTATTTCTTCAAAACTATATTACATTATATTATGTAATAATATATACTCTTTAAAGTCAAGTAAAATTTGTCAGAAAAGTAAAAGTTAAGCACATAATATTTAGTGGATAAAGATAGTGAACGTATTCGTTTTTATATATCTATCTAAATATTGCCACAAAGGAAGACATTAGATATAGTCCAGTAAGGGATCAGAGATCTGTGGGCGTGAGTTCTTTTGTGTTATTGTTATCAAAGTAGCACTCACAGAGGAATTCAGAAGTTTGAGAAGGGTGGAGAAAGGAAAGAGGACCCTATGTGGGGTGGGAATAGCTTGGAGAACATCATGATATGTAGTGTTCTATCACGGATGGCACCCTGTGTCCAGGAAGGGCATCGTGCCTGGGTGTACCATGATGGGCTAGGCAGTGGCAGTGACAGCATTTTCCATCTCTCCAGTGGAGAAGGTCTAAGGTGTGACTCTCTCTTTATTAGCCAGTGTTGGGCTGGATCACAGATGGGATCTCTGAAGCTTTTCTACAACTACTTCTCTCTTGGTCTGCATGTCACCCTAGGACAGTAGTTCTGAACCTTCCTAATGCTGTAACCTTTTAATACAGCTCCTCATGTTGAGGTGACCCCCAACCATAAAAGTATTTCATTGTTACTTCATGACTGTAATTTTGCTACTCTTCAAATTGTAATATAAATATCTGATACGTAGGATATCTGATATTCGACCCTTGTTAAAGGGTCTTTTACCCTCCCCCCACGGGGTCACAACCCACAAGTTGAGAGTTGCTGTTTTAGAAACCACTCGGAGGCTGGCAACAACAATATTCCTGATTCGAGATCTTTCTATCAACTTTGTTATTCCCATATGCCATTTTCCCATTCTCTCACTGAGCTTTCCCAAGCTTGTATTCTATAACAAATTCACTGCACACGTCTCAAGCAGTACTTTCCAGGGGAAACCAAGGCAAGACAAGAGGCACTCTGTAAGTGTTGAGTCACAGAAGGAACCGTACATACATAAGGATGTTCAGTGCACTGTGATATGGTTATTGCCATAAGGTCCTAGAGGAGTGCAGTTATAATCCCATGGATTTTCTGTGTTGCACAGAAAAGACAGGCCTCTATATGATTATGCTCACCAGGGTGGCTTCTCAGCTTTTTCAAGCAGGATGTTTGTTCCGGTCTCTCTTCATCAGTCCACACATCTGTTTCTCACTGTCCTTCCCCTCCATCCAACCCACTTATTTGTGAATAAGGAAGCCACCAGGTTAACGTTAACAACTATATCTCAAGGGCTAGTGGCAGTGGACTAGTTCAGGATGCTTGGACAGCTAGATGCCCTGGAGATTCCCAGGCTTTGCCGGGACATGGAAAGGGGCTGTCTGCGGAGGATTCCCAGCCTCCATCAGTGAGCCTGTCTACTGTGTGTGTGTTTTTTTTAAACTATTGCCTGTTTTTGTGATGAACACCCTCATTAACAGCAGAGTTTGAGATTATTTTTATCAAATCATATCTTTTAGGTTCACTAAGGACCACCTAGGACCGGGCCCGTCCTAGAATTTTGCCTCCACCACTGTCATTTTGACATCTCCCCTGGTTCCATAGCACCACATGAACTAGGGTTTTTTTGTCATTCCTAAAACAGTCTACTGAACTTGAAGAATTATAGTATTTGGTCCAAATAACCCAGGAGATGCCACATGCATTTATGTGCTACAAAAACAGAGCTGCTTAGAATAGCGTGCTTAGAAATTAGAGGTGGCAGGCATCTGGTAGGTCATTGGCAGCCCTGTACAATTTGGTTAAATGCCTGGTATTTTTACACAATTCCTTTTCACGTTCTCTATTTTACTAACTATTTCAGTCACACCTCTTAGGAAACACAATGAGTAGCTACTGTTCAGACAGTGAGAAGCCCTCTCCCTCTCTGGAACTTACCCCCATTTCCTACCTCCATCGTAGTCCCCAGATAATTTGCTAAAGCCCCAGAGTTGTTCTATATGAATACCAGTAACAATACTTGAACACTAACATTTACCCTGGATGTTGCTTCATCAAATCTGTTTACAATGAATCAGAACATTGGAAACTGTCTGCATGCTGAAAAACAAAGGAAGGCCTGAAGAAGCTTCTACCCATCCCTGACTCATAACCCTGGATCCTCAGTAGTGACAACGTAGCTGCAAGTTTATCATTTCAAAATAATGTCCATAGTGAGGATTCAAATGTAACAAAAGGCAGCACAGAACTGTACGCTGCATTTAGTCCTTGTCCTCACTCATCTTTGAAAGTCTCTAGACCACAGTTAACGAGGGTGTGGAACACCGAGCCTGGGAATTTCTATTGGTTAGATGTTTGTCTGTAAACCCACTGGCGGGGTACCTCTCCCTTTTAAGGTCCCTTCTCCGCTCACATGCTGACAGTTGTCTTCCTGCCACCACTCCAGTGGACCCCAATGCCCCTAAACCTGCCCCACTCTCCCCAGGGGACAGAGTACTCCTCAAACAGTTAACTCCTAGGTCTCTCGAATCTCGATGGACAGTACCTCACACGGTAATCCTCACCACCCCCTTGGCTGCCAAGCTCTTGGGACACCCGTGCTGGTACCATCTCTCCAGGCTCAAGCGGGCGCCTACTCAAGATACTTAGTCTGTCCAGCAGGCAGGACCTTCCACCTTCCGGTTTTCCAAGATGCCACAACGAAGGGCCTACCTGCTCCTCATTCTGGCACACTCATCTTTGATGATAACAATTTTTTTCCTAGACACCTGCCTTTTCATCTCCCCCAAGGAAAAGATGCCTGCTGTCTCCGGGATGACAGAACATGGGATGCCTCTCCAGCCACACCTCTTGCTGAACGTGCACACTTAGCTCTCCCCTTCCGCACCTCACCCCGTGCCAGCAGGAAGTAGCCAGATTTGAGTCTACACCCTTTTTCCAAAGAGAGCCTAAATGTTTGTCATAATTACAACTCCAATTTTCTGTCACCCCTATATCCAAAGAGTCTGGAATGTTAAGTTGGGAGCATAGGCCCCAGCCCCTTGCATCTATCCTAGCCCCCTGACTTGAGAGTTAGCACTCTGGACTCCAAATTCCAGCAGGCCAGGTCCTGACCCCTCCCTGGGGTGGGGGAGGATAGGACCACTCCCAGGAGTATTTAAGTGAGCTCCCAAAAGAGGAGCATGTGGTCTCCCTTTCCCCCTCCCGGTGGTCGCATTTGTTTGCGCAGCTTCCTGGTTCCCCCTCAGGGCTACCTGAGAGCACAGAACTCCCATTAAACCTGGATACCTCTCAATTCGGCTTGTTTTGATTTGGCTTGTTTGGGAATTTGTGTCAGCGGAGAGCTCGCATTAGGAAAATATTCCTAACAGATGTTTGTCTGTAAAGAACAGCTCTGTCCTTATCAACAAGGGAATATTCATTTTACTAAGATGCACACCTCACCATCATCTCTTTGAGAGGGTATTACGATGTATTCTCAGAGAAGTCCAGGATTACAAGTGACCATGTGACCAGCCAATCCTCTCCCTCTACCTGACCCCTTGCTCTTCTTCAAAATCTGGTAAAGAGGGCTTAGCTTCCATCTTAGTCACTGAGAGACAACCATTGAGGTATGAATTTTCCAAATGTGTGCTTGCTTTCCTGCTCACCCCAGCGTGGGCTAAACAACTCCTGTGAGTTTCTCAGTGTTGCATTGCGAAGGTGTCCCTTGGGGTCTTGCCTGCACTGGCACTGGTGAAAGCACCCTCTAGCTTCCTTAATCCTGCCAGGTGTGTGTTCTGACTCATTCAAGCCTTGGCAGGCTTCTGTTCATTTCCCCAGATCAGGTACGCCACTTCCTCACTAAGTTCCCCACACACTGGATTACGGTCCCTAAGCCACTTGCACACATAATTCCTTACTTCTGGGGCAAAAACGACAGTTTCCCCAGTAGAGTTTCCCCATGTGATTTCAGGATCTGTCTGCTTCACCTAAGCTCTGTTTATATTCCTGCAAACAAAGCCACAGAAAGTCACAGAGCAGCTAGGGCTGTGAACAAGCATTGTTTTCTGGAGGTACCGGCTCAGAGTAATGTAACTCTTTCCCATCACCCTTCATGGGCTTTCAAAACCTAATTTATTATAGGTGTTGTTGAAGGTCACTGAACTAGAAAAACAAACCATGCCACCTTGATGCATTCCTAATTGAAGATGACAGTATGTGAGGGACAATGGTTTGGGGACCCTCTACATTTCTTTGAACCCCAATCAGGAAGTGGGCTGTTTCTTCTTGGCCATCCTATGAAAAGATTACTGACAATCTAGAAACTGCTCTCAGCTTTCTTGACTGTCCTGAATTCATACAAAATCATTTCTCAAGCATCACCTTTTCCAGCAAAAGTTTAGCAGATGACAGTGCTTTGTAAGAGCAGACAGTGCAGATTTGATAGAGAAGAATGAGCTGCCATGGGTTCACATCCCAGCTTGTATGACGCCAGCCCCAGGCAGCAAGGATGGGCAGAAGGTAGTGGCTGGAGTAGATCAGATTGTCCGGTTCTGCACAGCAGCCTGCAAATGAAAATTTCATTCTTCTCAATGAGCAACTTAAGGGATCAGCAGCCAGTGTGTGTGTGTGTGTGTGTGTGTGTGTGTGTGTGTGTGTGTGTGTGTGTTTTTGTGTGTGTGTTTTTGTGTGTGTGTTTTTGTGTGTGTGTTTCCCAAAGGGTTGAACCCTGGGCCTTGAGCATGCTTGCCACTGAACTGTAACCCCAGCTCTTCTGAAAATTTTAAATATATCCAGACAAAGCAAACAAACCATGTTGAACTCTTCCTGGTATGGTCCTTAGTGAGATGAATTGAAAGGTATATTAGTTTTAGATGTCTTCGGTTAAACATCATTGCTAAGCAAGAAAGGGGCAAAGAGGACAGACAGCCCCATGAATTCCCACTTAGAGGAGATGCGGAGAATCCAGAAGTCCTGGCCTAATCTGCAAGTACCTGGCCTAACCTCACTGGGCATTTGCCAAGGAAACAGACATTTGTATTGAACAGGGTGACATCACAAAGAATTTGCTGCTGTTATTTGAACTGGCTGATCCCTAGGCTGATGCTTTCTTGGATCCAAATCCAACTTCGTGAAGGAAAATGACTACACCAAGGGCAATCAAACTGTTGGAAATAAAAGTGGCTCTGAGGAGGGGTCTGTGCCAATTGCATGTGGACCATCTTGTCATTGTGCCAAGCCGCCATCTCCGTGGAATACACCATCCTTGCCAAAATGGCCAAGGTACTAGAAAATGCTTTAAAAGCATTATATTTTTAACAATGTTGAGCAGCAAAAATGGTTTGTGTTTAACACCATCTGTATAAAGTCTCTTTTTATTTAGGAAAATCTATTTTAAATTAAATATCATAAGCCCACAAGCCATAGCAAACAATATTTTGAGCATATGCTCTCAATTAATATGCCAAACATTGCAACCTCTATTTTCCTCACAGAAAGGCCACTCCACCCTGATGGAGGTATGGCAAGCCGGAGGGGAGGAATTTTCAATAAGGCCATGTGGACAGAAAGATGGCAGGAAACCAAAGCTCTAGGTTTCTCCATTTCTCCCCTCACATGTTATCTCTACACAAATCCGCTTTCACCTAAGAACTTCCCTCCATTCCACTTCCCCCCTTGCCTCGACTTCCATACCTCAGGGTCTTAGCCACTCTGACCGCACCTCACTGACTTCAGCAAGCTTCTGTGGTCTGGAAGCTGGAGCTTCATTTTAGGTGCTGGGCAGAACTGGAAGGTAGAGGCTATGCCCATTGTCTGTCCCTGAAAGCATCTTCCAGCCACTGCCCTTGATGGGCGTCAGAATTGCAGAGGTGGCCCGGGAGTCTACACCCCAGGGGACCACAAATTCAGCAAGCTGTTGTTATGCATTGAGGTATTAAGGAGGATTCCATAGGCGTGCCTGATTGCTTTTTGTCTTTCTAAAGAGAGGTGGAATCGTGCCATAGAACAATTCTATATCTGTCAGTTATGTTTTAAATAAATGCTGATTGGTTGGTAGCCAGGCAGGAAGTATAGGCAGGAAAACCAAACAGGAAGTAGAGGTGACGCAATAAGAATAGGAGAATTCTGGGAAGCAGGAAGCTCCCCCGCACTCCTGCCCAGACCACCAAAGAAGCAGGATGTGACCTGCTCCGCTGAGAAAGGTACTGAGCCATGTGGCTAACATAGACAAGAGTAATGGGTTAATATAACTTATAAGAACTAATATTTAGCCTGAGTTAATGGGCCACTCAGTTTATAATCTTCTAGAGACCTCTGTGTGATTTTCTTTGGGACCTAATGACTGTGGGACCTGGTGGGAGGACAGAAGCCTACCAGGCCTTCATGTTACAGTGGAAGGTTAAGAATAGGTCTTATGGGCACTTCTTAACCTGGGAGAGTGAACTTTTGATCCTTTATAAGGTCCGCAGGTATGGCTACAATGGCGGCAGGGTCAGAGGCACTAAAACTAGCTACAGGCTGTGGAGTGACTTTTTTTCACGGAGACCCAAAACGCCTCTCAGAAAGAGTCTTAGCTTCACTTGTTCTTGCCCTTCCTTTCCTGTAATTTCTTCTTTGTCATTCTTTCTGTCTTTCCTACCTTCCTTCCTTCCTTTCTTTTTTTAAAATATTTATTTATTTATTAATTATGTATACACTATTCTGTCTGTATGTCTGCAGGCCAGAAGTAGGCAGCAGACCTCAGTACAGATGGTTGTGAGCCACCATGTGGTTGCCGGGAATTGAACTCAGGACCTTTGGAAGAGCAGGCAATGCTCTTAACCACTGAGCCATCTCTCCAGCCCCCTTCCTTTCTTTTTCTTCTCTCCTTCCTTCCTTTTCTTCCCTCCCTTCCTTTTCCTCCCTTCCTTCCTTTCTTCCCCTTCTTTCCTTCCTTCCTTCCTTCCTTCCTTCCTTCCTTCATCCCTCCCTCCCTCTCT
>PVIU01019764.1:0-35620 GCA_004026605.1 Ondatra zibethicus
AGGCCTTTGGAATTATATATCAGCTCCTGACTAGCCTACCTGGTGACAGCTTTGAGTATGTGCATGCTGGCTAGGGCGGGTGGGGGTGTGATTTGAATACATTGTTAAAATACAGTAGGAAAGCCGTCACTTTTGACAGCCAGTAGTTTCAGGAATGATGACAAATGCAGCCCATAGCATGGTTTTGTTCCTGGTTATTTTAAAGCAGCCAGGAAACACATGAACTATTACAGAATATTGGTTTATTAGCATAAGCAGGTAATGATAATTGCTTCCTTATTTTTTGAATAAAGTATCTATTGAATCCCCTTCCCCAACAGAAATTGGCTCCAACTATAATCTTTCTTCTGCATAGATATATTTGCTATGATAGAACAATACTATAAATCTGCTTAATTTTATACTTTGCTTTAATATTTAATACAGGAGAATACTGGCTGTAAAGTAATTGTGTAAAGCATGATCCTAATATGTATGTTAAAAGTATATGGATTTTCATAGAACCAGGCGGATCTCTGTGAGTTTAAGTCCAGCCTGGTCTACAAGGGCTAGTTCTGGGATAGGCTCTAAAGCTACATAGAAACCCTGTCTTGAAAACCAAAAACAACAACAACAAAAAGTATATAGATTTTCCAAATTTGTTTTACACAATAGATTTTACTCAAGGAAGTCTATATCTATTATTAAAGCGTGGGACACAATGAAAGCAGACTGTCTAGGGTAAACAGAGACAAGAGCCCTTGTCCTTGAGCTTCTTTCACCACGGTTGTGAGATACACAGTCTTATAGACATGAACTCAAATATTGAGAAAGCGATTTGACAGCGTGACCATTTAGAAATGCATCAATAGGTTCTTTCCAAGAGCCTGAGAGATCCCTTGGTATGCATTTTGTCCATTTTCACAGTACCAAGGAGTCCTTCCTCTGAAGAACTCTAATGAAGAGAATGATTGGTTGCCCCAACAAACACTCTTTCCAGTATTGCAGCAGTGGGCACATATTGACTAACAGGTTAGTATAGTAGTAGGACCAATCCAGCACTTGTTAAGACATTGATGGTTTTTCTTTCCTATCTTCCTGTGTAACACATTCCAACATTACAAAAGCTAGCCATCAGGGAGAATTTCTAGGTCTTTTCAAGCTTGATTTCTCTATGCCCTACAACCAAGGACTTATCTTGGGTACTGTTGGGACCTGACCATATAATCTGTGTCTGGCATTGAACTTTTCACATACTACACTGTCTTCTGGGAGCACCACTGTTTACTTAAGTTAGGTAGGTCCGTTTAAACTTCTTTAAAAATATTTTTAATTATCTAGAAACTAGGATGTGTCATAAGGCTCTTCCAACATCATTTGTTTTGGTAAACGCACTCCCTACCCCTTATTTCCCATACCCTCAGGACCCCATCCCAGCTTAAACTTTTCTTTCCCAGTATTATTCCAACTCTTCTACATAATGAGATAAAATGCCTTTGACCTCTGGGTTTCCATTCTTTCACTTGTAAATGTGCTCAGCTACATCAGTGCATCAAATACTAATCCATAGACCAGTCTCATCCAACAGAGCAATTGTATTAAAATGGAGGTTCTTGACCCTCCAGTTCAGAACAACAAATTGGTTTGTTATATATGCCACTTTGATGCCACAATGTGAAAAACAATGCCATAAAAACAAAGAGCTTCAAATTTGCAAATGTTGGTGTCTAATATTCTTTACAGGCCATCCATTGCTTCACTCTTTCCTGAAAAACATTTACTTAGAGAAATCTAGTTTAAAAAAGATTAGGAACAAATAATAAAGAAAATAAGCACTGCTTATATGCTTTGTACAAATGACATTTAGAAAACTGGTCAAATCTAAATTAGCTTTAAATTACAAAGAGAACTTTAAAGTCCCTTTTCACAGTTCACTCCCACCAAGGGTGTCATTTGCCATAGCCTTTTAAAATGTGAAACTGTTAATTTATTGTGAGCAACTGAGCTTGTACTGAGTAATCAGAGTATGAAAAACATCCCACTTTAGCTAACTGTACTATTTTACCGCACAGATATTGCCCATTCATTTATATAATTTCAGTCCCTTGAGAAGTACAGTTTGCATATCATTCTGCAAGTAGAAATGTAATTGCATTGAAATGGTTAATTCTGGAAGGTGTGACACAATAGCATCTGTCTCTCCCTAGAGGTTTTCATTTTGAAAACTAAATATTTGAAGACTGTGATTCATCCTTCAAAGCTAGAGGTAAGACTGAGGTTGGCATACTAAATTTGAGGTGACATGTAGAGATTAGGATTCTTAACAATTTTGTGAATCTTTAGGGAGCTCAGTATCAACAAATTAGGTAGCCAATACAGATCTGATTTTAAAAAAGTTACAAGGTCCTAAGGCAATGGCAGTGATTTTGGAAAAACATTCTTTACAAATATTAAGATATGGGCATTGACTATAAATGGAGTTGCTGAAGCCTTTATCATTTACTCTCTTAGGCAGTATTATCAGTTGAAATGTAGATTTGTGGCATTAAAATGGGAGTATAAGAACAAACATATTTTCAAAGTGAAGTTTGCCTTGAGACATAACCAGGTTGAGGATATTATACATATTGGGAAAATGTATTTCTTTGTTAATTCTCATCCCTATTTTTTCACTATGGCTTGGCATACAGTAGATTACAAATTAAGTGAATAGAATAAACAGGAATTTTAAAAATGAAGCCTAATAAAGTATGTTAAGTCAATCAAAGAGTGATAGAACAAATAACATAGGGCTGCTCAGAGCAGCTAGGATAATAAATAAAGAATTTATAATAATATATCAAAATTGTTGAACTTAGTAAGGTGTATTAAATTACAATGATAGAAAATATCAAATCAGAGACTTTAAGGTGTGTAGAACACTTGGTAAATACAAAAGGAACAATAATAAGTCCACAGTTATAAAACCTAAGACTTGAGAAGACTCATTCTTAAATAATGCTATTTGATTTCTAAGTACACACATTCACATTATTTATAGCTAGGAGCCAAATCCAAATAAACTAAGTATCCATTAGAACAAGGTGGCAGACCCCCAGTCCTGTATTCTATCCCGAGATTGATTCTATATCAAAGCATAGATGTTTCCAAGAGTCATTTATATAATTGTGGACATCAAAACTTGTCCTCACACTTTCAAAGGTAATATTTCTTTGTTCAGATCCTTTGCTTTTCTTCATGATCACTAGCAACTAATGGAAGAAGAAAGTGAGAAAGTACACACGGATGTGTTTGTTTGTACTTTTGTATACTCAAAAGTTTTAGACTGAGGGCTATGAATATTTTATCCTTCATAAACTAAAGTCTCTATTTAGATCATACAATGATAATAGACACATGGTACTTTCAGTTTACATACACTTATTTCTCTTTTAAACAGTGAGATCAAATATAAATTCTGAGAATAACACAGAGTTAGTCTGAAGTTTCCAAAACACCATAGAGAAGTGATAAGAAGTCTGGCACTATTAGTAGACTGCATTACGTGTAAAACTGGAAGTCATTCAGAACTCTGCAGACAGAAGCTATTAATCACCAATTGAGCATGATTAGGCAATTCCCTCTTGTAAGTCTCAAAACCATAGGACAGAATCTAAGCCTATATGTGCAATATAAGCATATTACTTACATATATGCTTTGACCTCCTGTCAACATACTTTTAATACTGAATTGCACATAATAAGTTGAAGTCCAATTTTCAAAAGGCCAAAGACAGCTCATGTACTCTTTCCAGGGCTTTGGTAAAGCTAATTTACTCTTCCAATAATTTTTAATATATGAATTTCTAGTTTCAGAAAACTCAATTTTAATTTACCATATATCTAATCCTGTAAGGAATAAATTTTAATGTGTACTTTACATAATGCTTTGCACAAATTTTTAGATCAAGAACATGTAAGCTAATAGGTGAAATAATTAGTTCAAATTTCTCACAAATAATGTTATATTAAGTAACACTCAGGAGGACAAAGATAATTGTATATAATTGTAAAATAGTACACGATGAAGCCAGGTATACTGACAAGTCAGAGAGAAAAAAATGGGCTTAGCCCTGTTGCCTCTATAGTGTCTTGTGGGATGAAATGCTTAAGGAAAGCTTGGCAAACATGGTTGGGAGGGAGGAGAGGAAGATCCACGGCCTTAATATTCTAATCTAGTGTGGGCCACAGGCATGGGGACTTGTCCCTTGTTTTCTCCACAGCCTCCAGAGAGTTATGTGATGATGCCTAGCTGCTTGCTAAGTGACTTGGGCAAGCAACTTGAGCCCTTTATTTTTAAAGTATTGGCAACTCATACACTTTTGTTGACTTTAATATCCTCAAGATACAAAGTTTGTCTGGGACCCAGAATTTTTATGTGCCTGACTGAGTCCTTTGTGGCAATGTGTGTATTACAATGTTGGTTGATCACAAACTGGTAGTCTGCTTGTTTCAATGAATGCAGTTAAAAGAATGTGTTTACATAAAGAGTACCAAAGTTCACTTTTTTTCTACTACGCTATGGCCCTCAAATATTTGTATCAGCACAAACTAGAACACAGTCCTTCATATAAAAAGGTCGAGTCAAAACTTCAAACCAAACCAACATACATGAGTGTGATCTAAAATCATAGTATAAGGATGGATAGATCCTAAATGGTGCAGGTTAGTCTCTGGCCATCATTCAGGTCAGTAATATCATTCTGTTCATTTCTAACTTTTAAATTTTTTAAAATTTTAGCCCAAGTGTGGTAAACACACCTTTGATCCCAGCATTTGGAAGGCAGAGGCAAGTAGATCTTTGTGAGTCTGAGGGCAACCTGGTCTACATATGTGGTTCTAGAAGAGCTGGAACTATATAACAGAAGAACCTTGTCTCAAAAAAATTTTTACTTATTTCTGATTAGCTTATGTTTATCTTATATGTATGAGCATTTTGTCTACATATATGTATGTTTACTTCACATGTGCCTTTTACCTTCAGAGGTCAGAAGAGTCAGAGTCTCTAAAACTGGAGTTACAGGCAACTGTGAGAAACTCTGTGGGTCCTGGGAACTGAAACCAAACCGTCTGCAAAAGTAACAAGTGTTCTCAACCACTTATGCACCTCTCCAACCTCTATTTTATTTTGTCTAATTTTTAAAATTAAAATAAATTAAATTTTTTAATATATACATGTGTACTGTATTTGCTATAATTCCTTCCTTCTCCCTCCATACCCTCTCATGTTTCCCATGATTCTTCAGAAATCCATGGTCTCTTTATTATATCTAAATAATAAATAATATATATTTACACATATATTTATAAATAGACAAATACATAACACAATCTTCCAAGTCTGATTACTGTTGCTCCTATGCTCATCTTTTTAGGGTTTACCACACTGGACTGAATGCTAGGAGAAAAAAGGGCAGAGTCAGGAGACACCATGGATCCATGGTCGGAGGTAGACATGCTGAAACTTTGCTGGTAGGCCGTGACCTTGTGGTGACATACAGATTAATAGAAATGGGTTAAATTAAGATGTAAGGGTTAGCAAATAAGAAGCTAGAGCTAATGGGCCAAGCAGTGATTTAATTAATACAGTTTCTATGTGGTTATTTCGGTTCTGGGTGGCCGGGACGAACAAGTGGTTCCTTGCAACAATTGGTGTCCACGTGGCCAAATAAATCCACGTAAAACCTGAGAGGCTTGAAAAGGAATTCTAGACAAAAAAAAAAATATAGAGTTTAACACAGCTTCTTTCTGTTTGCTGGCGGCGTGCCACAGCTCCTTTAAGAGAGGTTTTCATGACTCAACTATAGCAAAAGAAAAAAAGCCATGCTGTTTTAAAATGCTGGGTTTCTGGCCCCTGCCATGGCGGAGGAGAAAGAGAATCTAGAGAGGAGACCGGAAGGACACCAGTAATATGAATGGGAAATGAGCAACTAAGGAGATTGGAGGGGGAACAATACAGAAATACAAGGAGGTAGGAAGAATAAATAACACTGAGGATATTTGAAAAAAGTCATAGTGAATCATACAATTTTTTCTGTACCTAAAATTACTTAACATACTTTTGTGTGTTATTATTAAAGTTATACCACTTGGGTTATAATACTCTATAACAGAAGAATAAGAAGAGTTCAGCAACTTATGCTGGAGAGGGTGTGGGGAAAAGGAAACACTCCAGCATTACTGGTGGGAATCCAAGCTGGTACAACCCCTTTGGATGTCAGTGTGGCGATTTCTCAGAAAATTAGGAAACAACCTTCCTCAAGACCCAGTAATACCACTTTTGGGCATGTATCCAAAGGATGCTCAATTGTGCTACAAGGACATGTGCTTAACTATGTTCATAGCAGCATTTTTTGTCATAGCCAGAATCTGGAAGCAACCTAAATGCCCAAAGAATGGATAACGAAAATGTGGTACGTTATCACAATGGAGTACTTACACAGCAGAAAAAAATAGCAACATCTTGAAATTTGCAGGAAAATGGATGGAGCTAGAAAACATTTTGAGTGAGGTAACCCAGACACAGAAAGACAATTATTACATGTACTCACTCATAGGTGTTTTTTAAACATAAAGCAAAGAAAACCAGCCTACAAACTGCAATCCCAGAGAACTTAGACAACAATGAGGTCACCAAGAGAGATTTACATAGATCTAATCTACATGGGAAGTAGAAAAAGACAAGATCTCCTGAGTAAATTGGGAGTATGGGGACCTTGGGAGAGGGTTGAAAGGGGGAGGGGAGATGCAGGAAGTAGAATAGAGAAAAAAATAGAGCTCAATAAAAATCAATAAAAAAATTAAAAAAAGAAAGAAATACTGGTGACAGGGTACTGTGTGGATGAGCACAGACCACTCTAACATTTTACTGATCATGGAAAAAATACTAATGTGATTATCTGGTAAATTGTAGTTTTAACACTGTTAAATTAAGAAACTCAATGTCAATAAATTTTCACTGGATAGATATGAAGAAGTCGAGGGTGGTGGAGCACACTTTTCATCCTAGCGCTCAGGAATTGCAGACAGACAGATCAAATGTGAATTACAGACTAGCATAGTCTTCATAATGAACTAAATTATGTCATCCAGGGTTACAAAGTGATATCCTGTCTCAAAAAACAAAACAGCAAAAGACAAGCAAGCAACAAAAAATATATGAAGAGAAACTGAATTAAAATCTCATGCTGAGATAATAGTGGAATCACTAAGATATATATTTTCTATATTAGATGACAGTGTGGTTTTGAATGAAATATGTTAATGTCTGTGAATTTGACTGGTTGGGTATACCTACCTACCTATCTACCTTCATAACTACATTGCCATTTCTTGGCTTGGGGTAGTCAAGGAGAAAATTTATGTTTTGCTCCTAGGTAGATATGGATGCTATTCTGACATTTTCATAAAGTTCATGCAGCAGAGGATGAAGGGAAATTCTTGGAAATGCTGTGGTATCAAACATATCTTCCTTTGAATTTACTGGTGAGAAGGAAATAGGAGAGTACACTCAGAACTGATTGATGCTCAGAATCAAATGATATTCAAAATGCTCTAATCACTCTGAATTCCTGGAGTAAATCATTTGATTTGTCTCATGTCTGCTCAAAAGAAGTAAAAACACATCAAGTTGTGCATATATATGTATAATATACCTATATGCTTATATTACCTATTGAATATATTTTAGATTAAAAGAGAAAAAAAATCAAAATGCATTGAGTAATCTTCCAGTGTAACGATTATCACAAAGGGTGTTTTGCATCTGTTCATTCAGCTGTGAGTATGCAGATCAAACAAAAAGTCTTTAAGGGTCAAGTACAGAGGCCACGGCCACATGCTGCTGAAAGATTTGTTCCATTTGCTTCTATGACTAAAGTAATTCTATGACTAAAGTAAACTTCATAGAAGTTTTACTCTAACACTCTCTGTTGTTCAGAGTCCATGGAAAGAAGCAGGTCCATCTACAAATAGCTTGCGTACATTTGTAGGTATAAGTTTAGCAATAATTACTTGCAGAAAAGTATTGTAAGAACAAGATAGCAAATACTCAACTCTCCCAGAAAAGTTTTGCAATTTGATGTTTGGGTGTAATAGGTTTTAAGGAAGGGATTCAGTTGTTAGATAAGCACTAGGAAACATTTCCTTACTAGTGAAAAATGTCATTCTGTGAGCTTCATAAGTGGCAAAATCAGTGATCTATGTATTATTTTTTTGTTCTTGACAGTCAATATCTCTATAATAGTTGGCCAGAAGTATATTTTAAGTGGAGCTGAAAGGCTAGAACATTTGAATGCAATCTTTGAGGACAGAAAGTTGAGATATACAAAGCAGTTTGGACTTTACTATATTATTTATAATATATATTTTATATATTATATATAAAATATAATATATATTTTATATTACATGTGTGCTTATTTTGAGAAAAAACACATCATTTAGACAGGATCAATTTTGCTTTGACAAGATAATTTCTCAAGTTTTATGAACTTATTTTTTCTATTGTTGGGAGAAAATAGTCGTATATTACTGAGTATATCCAGCAGTGAGATTTGATGAAATATTTTCTCTACAAAACAACTGATAACATCCAATAAGGTCTCCTAATGCCTTGGCTTTTCAGCTATATTGCACATTTTCTTTTGAAAACAGATCCTCTGACTCAAACTTCACACCGTTAAAACCCATTAAAAATTATCTGGCTGGTGTTATAGGCTACCAGGAATCATGGTACTAGTGTGGTTTACCTAAGTTGTCATGGTGCCAAGCTGCCTTCTAAGCATTTATATTTATAGCCATGATAAATTCTTCTCCTAGCTTTAGTAAGAAAAGCTTCTTTTTGCTATAAATGACAGTGAATTCAAAAATTTGTGACTGTAAAAGCCCTGAAGAAAAGTGACTTTTGAGTGTTCAGCCTTAGATAGGACATTTAGACCACACCCTCAAACATGGATCATCTTAGGGGAGCAGAAAGAGTATATATAGAAGGGCTGAACATGACACAGTCACTGAATTCAAAACTTCATAGCATCTGGGGCTGCCTACAATGCGCCTATACAAGATTGATTGATCAGCAATCAATCATGGAGGCAGAAGTTTAAGGGACTCTAAACAGCCACCTGACTACTGATGGATGCTGGGGGAAAAGCCATCATTGCTTTCAGCTGCACATATGTTGGGAAGCCTATTAGACTTCGATAGATAGTTGCAAACTCACAGAAGCACAATATATCCTGTTTGAACTCAGTAAGTCACAAAATAAAGCAAAAGGACATGAATACAGGAAAGGGATATATATGGAGGAGGAGAAATCACGGGAGAGGAACATAAGAGAAATTAGAATTCATTTTATGTAGGTATGTATGGATGCATGAATGTATGTATGTGTGGATGGAAATGACACTGATCAAATTTAATTAATAATAAAAGTAAGCAAAATAATTCAGCAAAGCAAAATAATAAAAGGCATGAATGTAGGGAAGTAACAAATAAGGAGGAGAGAGCAGTAGAGGTGGGAGAGAGACTGGAGAGGTAAGGTTACAGTAGTCAGAATAGACTTGGTGCACGTGGGAATTGAAAGAAACAACTCAATAAAACATTATTTTAAGTCTAACTTAGATTTAACTGATGACACCTGTCCAGGGATAAATACTGTATTTCTTAGAGGAAGCAGCTTGACCTCAGATGGTGTTTTCAGTTTCAAAGAAGTAGAAAATTTGCTAATTCAAGATAGTTTTTCCCTAAAGCTTCACCAAGTTCTTTATTTCATAAAGTCTTTTTCTATTGGTTTCCTTATTTTTAAATACAATTATATATATATAATTTAAAATCCACAAAAATCTAATTTAATAAATAGGAATGAAGAATCCTATCTTCAGATATCTATCTATAACAGGAGAAAAATAGAACTTCGCTCAGTCAGAAATAGAGATGCTCTTGTTTGTTTTGCTTTTTCAAGTCAAATTGCCTTATCACATAGATCTATGGGGAATAATTAGACTTTGGCATATACCGTTGCCTTTCTCCTTTCACAAAGCATATCGTTTTGTCTCATTTCACAAATCATATTGTTTTGTGTTCATACTGATGGTGAGTTTGCTTACCTTTGCTTTGTATGCATGCATGCATGTATGTACTATGTACACATGTATGTATGTATGTATGTATGTATGTACGTATGGCTGGATGTATGTAAATGACAGTGAGAAAATTAATTAATAATAGAAGTAAGCTTTTTTAAATGAAAGTAAGCTCTTTGCTTTTAGAATTCTTAAAAATGTATAATACAATGTGTGTGTGTATGTGTGTGTGTGTGTGTTTCATTTTGTTTATGCCACCCAAATTACTTAGTAGTACATGGAATCAAGAAATTTTAAGAGTTTGAAATTGAAGGGAGAAACACATAAAACAACTATATGAGAAAATATAATTATAATAAAGACAAACATCTGATGGAGGAAGGGTGAATGAAAGGATTTTTTTAACTTAGCATGAAAATTCAACTGGATAAATTAAACTACACTTAAATCGGACTTGAGCTACCAGTAGGAAATTGTTAAGGATGACATGTTACAATAATTACACAAAAGTCAAAAGTAATAGGATGGTACTGGATACAGTGCTTTACAGATCACAACCTTCATGAAGAACAGAAAATGAGAATCATTTTGCTTTAGGTTTTGGTGGAGACTACTGTATACCTAGTACAAGATCGGACTTCATCAGTTATCTGAGTGAATTGCATGGAAGAGGGGCATGCTCTCATAGAGGTGGGAGGTGACTAAGCAGTGGAAAAATCCAAGACGATGATGACTGAAGAGCTTTACTGACTATAATATCCAAAGTAATGTGGCAGCCCTTTCTTACACTAGTGGTTCTCAACCTTCCTAATCCTGTGACCCGAAAACACAGTTCCTCGTGTGGTGATGGCTCCCAACCATCAAATTGTTGTCATTGCTGCTTCATAACTGTAATGTTATTACTGTTGTGAATTGTAACGTAAATATTTTTGGAGGTTTGTCATAGGAGTCATGATCACAGGTTGAGAACCACTGACTTACAGGAACTAGTCAGTTACTTCCTCCTCCATCATGACCCACCTTTAGGATTCACATAAGCTCTGTTTACCAACATTCTAGGAGTCTTCTGAATTTCACTGGATCTAACTTTCTCAGAGATCTTAAGGAGAAAGATTAGTAGGGTGAAAAACAAGTCTTAACTCAGCCTTTGTTGCTGGATTTCAGGCTAAAAGGGGTGGGGGCTACACACTTCTTCCTACATCCATAATCTCAAGATTTCCTTCACCCCCACGTGGCACCTGGACTGATATTGGTAGTTTGATAACACAGCTCTTGTACAAGGAGCCTGGTCTTCCATGCCCTTCTTAAGCCAATTTTGCTGCATTGTCCATTTGCTGTTTAGACTGAAGACAGGAACACAAAGAGATACTCAAATGGATGGTCTTGGCTCTGAGCATGCTTCTCTGATTCAGCAATGGCATGATGGTAACTCAGAGTGAAACCCATATACTTTCAGCCTGTAAGAAGTCTCACTCTTACTGAATTTCAATTTATCTTGATAACAGCTGGGTATAGAAATTGTGATTGGGTGTGTGTGTGTGTGTGTGTGTGCCCTTTACAAAAGTGAAACTGCAATTTTAAGAAGAAAAAATACTCTTTAATATAATTCTTAAGTATGACATTTAAAAATTTCAACATTCCATAAAAGCATTACATGCACATGGAAAAGTACTTTTTAGTCTCACAAATTAGATAGCACATGTTATAGGGATATAGATTGAACTGATAATAAATATTTCAGACAAAACTACATTGTTCTGGTCATGATCCCAGAAGATATTAAAAAAATGGAATATAAATTTTCCTAGATGACTCTGACTGAATTATACTCTGAGTTATTTACAATATGCACTTTAATTACAGAAAAATTCTTATAGAAACATGAAAATTGGTGTCATAATAATCAATAGAACAATTATCATAGAACCCATACTAAGAAGTTCATGGACCAAAATAATTTTTCTTGTTCTTCAGAAAGGAAAATAGCTTAAACTGGTATCTTTAATAATTTTTTAAATTCAAAATTCTGCATGTATCTACACATGATCATAAATAAATATGATCACACACACACACACACATATATATATATATATAAACTAAAATCATTTTAATGCTTAAAGGAAGAGGCAGTTGAGGAAAACCTAGGTTTTTTAGTTGGTAGATGTCATTTGTATGCTTTTTCTTGAACTCAGTCTGTCTCCTTTTTCTATATACTCTGGTGGAGAACATCAAATCCAACTGTGTGTGTATGGACAGAAAATATGCTCAATAATTGCTGGTTCTCCTGCTTAACTCTGATGAAAGGTCAGTTCACACTCAGCCACACAGTTCCACTATCATGCTAGTGTCGGAAGAAACTTTGAAATGCTGGAAAGGGCAAATTTGAAAAAAAAATAATGAAGTTCAAATGGGTTAAGGTTTCAATTTTCACATTTTAAACAACAAAGATCAAGGCTCAAGACTTTCATTTGAAACAGCATTACTCAGTGCATTAAGTTGTGTGGCATTACAGGCTGTTTAGCAATGATCATTCTGAGCCTATTTTGCTGTTGCTGTTATCTCTATATTTTTGACTGGTTTCTGGTTTTTCTATCATGGGTCACAGACACATTGAAGCATTTTCCATGCTCATAGGACTTGCTTCAGTGGAGAACCAGCCTGTAATTTAAATTAATCTAAATCAATACAACAACATCTAATTTATTGTGATTGTGACTCCTGCTCTTTCCTCCCCTGATACCTCCAAATTTCTGCCTCCTTGTCATAATTCTTTCCCCAGGCTTCATGACAACTGTCCCAAAGTAATATAATGATGACGCTTAGGGTTAAGTAGTAGGACATAGACACACACTGAGCAATTTTCCCCCATCACTCTGGCTCCTGCTCATAACAAGGCATCCTGTAGAAGAGTCCATTTAGGGCTTATAATTTCAAAGATTTAAATTCCATGATCAATATGGTAGGGATCATGACAGTAGGCAGATAGACATGGTGCTGAAGTTGCAGCTAAAAGATGTTTCTTGATCCTTGAGAGACAAATAATTGGGAATGGCATGAGCTTTCTAGATCTCAAAGCCTACCCCTAGTGACACACCTCCTCCAACAGGGCCATATACCATAATCCTTTCCAAAGAGTTTCACTAACTGGAGACCAAGCATTTAAACATATGACTCCACCGGGGCCATTCTCATTCCAACAACTGTACCCTTCTTCCTTAGGTTGTTTCTACCAAGTATGTTGTCACAGCAATAAACAAAGTAAGTGATACAGTCAGTGTGACACAATGGAATGAATTCTACTCTCGGGATCAAGACATATAATTCCTGGTACCCAGTCTGCATAAGTTATTTTACTGTGAGTTCATAAAGCTGTTACTTAAGACTCTGAATTTAGTTTCTTTATAAAGGAAATATAAGAATTACATAGGCTGTTCTTGAAGGGACAATTCTAGTGCTATCACGCTACATTATCTTATTATATACCTCCTCTCATCTCCATGAGCAATTAATCATGGTTGTAGCTAAAGTAAAATTATTTCCCTTCAAGTATCCATGTTCTCTTACTGAAAATGTCTCAGTAGTAGTCCTAATGTAGATTCTTGAATAAACATTGAGCAAAATGAAAATATACTTTTATGTGGATGGTTTTTCTCAACCTGACACAACATAGATTCATTTAAGAGGTAGGAACCTCAATTGAGAAAATGACTAAAAATCAGTCTCAGGCAAGCCTGTGGGACATTTTCTTGAATCATGACTGATGTGAGAGGGCTCAGCCTTCTGTGGGTGGTACTACTTCTGGGTAGGTGGTCTTGGTGCATGCAAGAAAACAGTCTGTGGAGCAAAGTAAACAAAACTTGCAGAATAAGCTAGTAAGTAGCATTCCTCCAAACTTCTACTTCAGTTCCTGCCTTGAGCTTCTTTCCTGACTTTCCTCAGTGATGGAATATCACCTGATAGTCATAAGCTTAAATAAATAAACTCTTTCCTCCACAGTTTGCTTTTGTCTGTGGTGTTTTGTTACAGCAGTAGAAACCCTAAGACAGTAATTGCATGATTCTAAATTTAATGTTTCAAAATTGAAAAGTTATTTTATAAAATGTTGAGAAAGAGGAACATATTGCTAGATTCTACGGAACTCATTCAAATTTCATTATTTTTTAATATGTATGTGCTCCATATATACATTAGAATAATACATGTCCATTATTCTAACTTTGTATTTGTATGTACAGTGAATTTCAGCCACAAGGCATTTTCTTTAGATTTCTAATGTTCCAACCATCCCTATTTCTCTGATACATAATACAGGAAGTTAAGGCTTTTTTACAAAATGTAAATTCTAATTGTAAATGTATTTTATAATCTAAATGCTTTTTGCCACTTTTCCTAAGGGGGGATAGAAATATGACTTAAAAGGTAGGTGGATCATACAGTGTCAATGCCAGTGCTCTTGCATTGTAGAACTCTGGAAGTCACAGCTGGGTTTTGCATTCCTTCATGGATATAGGGGTGTCTGGGTAGGAAATTTTAAATGCAAAAGGGGGATCTCACAAGAAAAAATAAGAAATATATTTCAGCAAAATTATTAATTATTTAAAAGTGGTTTCACTTTTTAATTTGATCATCAATGTGATTTTCATTTTTATCCAAGGGCTGATATGATCATACACAGGATTTCATGCATGGTAGGTAAAAGATCTCTAGCAACCATGGCTACAGTTCCCAGTTCCTGACACATGATGAATAATAAACTAACTATAAGTTGGTGCATCGAGATCAAGTAAATATATTGAGCAAAGATGGCAAGGTATTTTCTTCCACCCAGCCCTCTTACAGTCATTGGTAAAAGAAGGAAAGTCTTACATTTTATTTCTAATACCTCTTTTAAATATTTCTCTTTATCCCATATTAATGCTCCTATCATGTAGAAAGTTAGATCCCATTTCCAAGTAATTCTATAGTTACTAAATCTTACCCTTTTGTTTTTGTTACTGTGTATGTGTGTGTGTGTATGTGTCTGTGTGTGTACAGGTACTCAGGTCAGAATAAGGACATAAAACTCTATAGAAAGAAGTGAGCACTCTATGAAATCATTTCATCAGGCCAAGGATTTATTTTTATTTTTGAGTATTAAGTGGATTTGTATGTGTTTGACATGCATTTGTGGGTTCCCCCAGATATCAGGAGAGGATATGGAATCTCCTGGAACCAAAGTTACAGGCAGTTATGATTTGACTGATATGAATGCTGGAAACAGAACTAGCACTCTCTGCATCAAATCCCTAGCCCCTTGATAGTATAATAGAATGCTAACATTGACTACAACACCAGTAATAGTTACAATGACAACTGAAACTGCCAAATATTAACCACTTTCACAATGCTGGATACTTAGTTGACTGTTTACAAGAAAACTGCCCTTTAGGAAAAAAAAAACCTAATGTTTTCTTTAAAGTCATAATGCAAGAAACAGAAGAAAGAGCATCTAAATATTCATTCAAATTTAAAACTCTAGATGAAAATTTCCCATGGTCTAATAGATACGGCCAGTTACGTGTTGTATATATACTTCAAATTGAGCACAGCAAAATCAAAACACTTTATATGTCCAATCTATATTTCTCAGAGTCCAGTGATGTTTTGCCCAGTGTTTATTTTTCCATTAAGGCTCTTTCACCTCCCAAGTATTATTATTGAAGAATATATATTTTTGTTTTGTTTTGAGACAAGTTTTCTCTGTAGTTTTTGGAGCCTATCCTAGAACTAGCTCTTGTAGACCAGCCTGACCTTGAACTCACAGAGATCTGCCTGCTTCTGCCTCCCGAGTTGAAGAGTACCTTACAACCTCAATAATTTCCTTTTTGTTGTTGTTTGAGACATGCCTTCTCTGTGTAGGCCTGGCTGTTCTGGAACTCGCTTTGAAGAGCATGCTGGCCTCAGATTCACAGAGCTCCACCTGCCTGTGCCTCCCCAGTGGTAGGGGCACCACCACTTCCTGGCTCATAATTTCCTTTTATAACACTAATTCCACATTTAGTTTATCACATCTTCTAACTTGCTGTTTAAATTTTGTTTTTTCCCCTCCGTTTCCTATCATTCATTACTTGAATAATAGTCTTCTATCTGCTTGTTTCAGTCTGAATTGTGTCCTTCCCAAGCTTATTATTACTTGAAGTCCTGATCCCAACACATCAGAAAGTGATCTTATTTGAAGATGGTGTCTTTATATGGGTACTCAATTTAAAATTAAAATCTTAGTGCAAACTCTAAACCAGTATGATAAGGTCTTTTGGTTTTAAAAAGGAGTGTTTTGGGGACACAGATACATACAAGGAAAGTCCTCATCACACATGAAGTTACAGAAGGTGAGATACTTCTACAAGCCCTGAAACATGTTATATTACCAGAAAACTGTGAGAATGTGGATGAAAAGTGTACATCTTATGTACAGCGTTGAGACAGAAACAAAAATGCTATTATTTTGATCTTGTACTCATAAATTCTTTTTCACTGTTTTTATCTCACTGTGTATTTTTCTCCATTTCCCTCCCTTCCTCTCCCCTCTCCCCTTTTATACTCTCCCATAACGCCCACACTTCCAATTTACTCAAAGAGCTTGTCTTTTTCTTCTTCCTATTTAGTTCCATGTATATCTCTCTTAGCATCCTTTTTGTTATCTAGATTTTCTGGGATTGTAAATTGTTGGCTGGTTTTTCTTTACTTCATTTCTAAAAGCCACTTATGAGTGAGTACATATGATACTTGTCTTTCTAGGTCTGGATTACCTCACTTAATATGGTTTTTTTTGGGGGGGGGATCCATCCATTTGCCTGCAATTTCAAGATGTCATTTTTTTTTTACAGTTTGGTAATGTTAGGAATATTCCTAAAATTGAGACTTTCCACCAATGCAAATGATCCCAATTAGATCAAATTAAAAGATATTCAGTTTAACTGGATGCCTGCATTTCAGGTGGCCCAAGGAGGGAAATGGAAAGCCGACAGGATCACTGAAGAGGAAGAGGCAAGACCACGTGTTTATTTTCTGGGAAGCAGTTTAAATAGCTTATGGAAGTGGTTTTGACCTTTCCTGGAGGGGGTCAAGGTTTGGCGGGCTCCCTTGGCCCTCCCTGCGGAGGGGTCAAGTTTTGACGAGCTGAGAGGAGAGGGTTGGGATTACAGATAGTACTCCATTGTATAAATGTACCACCTTTTCTTTATCTATTGTTTGGTCAAGGGGCATTTAGGGTGTTTCCAGGTTCTGGCTATGACAAATAATGCTGCTATGAACATAGTTGAACACTTGTACTTGTGGCACAATTGAGCATCCTTTGGATGTATACCCAAAAGTTGTATTGCTGGTTTTTGAGGTAGATTATTTCCTAATTTTCTAAGAAATCAACATACTGTTTTCCAAAGTGGTTATACAAGTTTGCACTCCCACCAGCAATTGAGAAGTGTTTCCCTTACCCCACAACCTCTTCAGCATAACTTGTCAGCAGTGTTTTTGATCTTGGCCATTCTTACAGGTGTAAGATGAAATCTCAGAGTTGTTTTGATTTCTACAATTTTAAGGAAACACTGTTACAGTAGGAGCATGAGCCCTTTGTTCATCCTACCTGCTAGCTTATACCTGAAATAATCACACAGAAACTATATTCATTTAAACACTGCCTGACCCATTAGCTCTAGCCTCTTATTGGCTAACACTCACATCTTCATTAACCCATTTCTATTAAATCTGTGTATCAACATGAGACTGTGGCTTACCGGCAAGATTCTAACCTATGTTTGTCTCAGGCAGGAGATTCATGGCATCTGCCACACTGCCCTTCTTCCCAAAATTCAGTTTGGTCTACTCCACCTATCTAAGTTCTGCCCTATCAAATGGCCAAGGAAGTTTCTTTATTCAACCAATGAAAGCAACACATAGACAGAAGGACCTCCTACACCATTTCCCCTTTTCTGTTTAAACAAAAAAGAAAGGCTTTCACTTTAACATAGTAAAATTACATATAACAAAACAAGAATTACAGTTACAATATTATATCTATTTTATCTTTTATCATAACAATGGAAAACTATAACTATCTATCTATTCTTCAACTTCATCAAAGACTCCAGAAGGATATAATATTACCTAAGTAAACAGGAAGTACATTGTAAGCAGCTTCCAAAACTCTAGAAATGACTGCCTGGACAGTGACCCAAAGTTATTCTGTACCTTTGGGGCATCCATCTTCAGCCTACAGGCCCATAGTATCCAGCAGACATTTCCGTGAAGGAAATTTTAAAGACAGTTCAGTCACATTTTTTGTAGAATGTCTCGCAGACTCTTTCATGAAACAGGAACTCCGAAGGATCATCTCACATGTAGGCAAGTTCAGCAGTCATCTCTCTGCAGGTTATTCATGTCCAGTTCATGCATCAGTCCAGGTAAGAGCAATTTCTTGCCCAAATGGCTAACCAACTCCATAAGTATTTTAATAAAACGCTGATTGACCAGTAACTAGACAGGAAGTATAGGCAGGGAGACCAAGCAGGAAGTAGAGGGGGGACAACAAGAATTCTGGGAAGAGGGAAGTTTCAGTCTGCAGTCGTGACCCAGCCTCAAAGGAAGCAAGATGTAACTGCCTCACCAAAAAAATGTGCCAAGTCACATGGCTAACTCAGACAAGAATTATGGGCTAATGTAAGTTATAAGAATTAGTAAATGAGTCTGAGCTAATGGGCCAATCAGTTTATAATTAATGTAGGCCTCTGTGTATTTCTTTGGGACTTAATGGCTGCAGGACCAGGCAGGACAGAAAACCTCAGTCAACAAGACCCATTTTTCTCTATCTGTAAAACATGCACTCAGCTCTATGTCTACTTACAATAGAAGTTTCATTTGCCTAATTTCCCTGAATAAATTTAGTTGGGATCAAGGTATAAAGATAGTGTGCTTTTAGCTGTTTATTTACACTATTAATAAATGCTTATTTTTTGCTGGCAATACAAAATAACATGAAATAGTGAATTTGTTCACTTTTTATGTGATATTTACCCAACTCCTCATTTATGAGCAAAAAGCTAAAAACCAAAACATAGGATGGAGAAATGGTCTAAATACCAGCAACCATTAAAGAACTGGTGTTTCCATAGATGAAAGGGCAGAAGTCCTGACTTCCCTGGTAGGGAGTGACTGAACATCTGTGGAGCAGCAGTTAGAGTTACACAAGTGTTCAATGGCTTCCAGAAGATACATGCAAATCAGACACAGAGAGAAATGCCTCAACTTGTCTTTTCATCTCCTCCATTTTGCACTGGCCATAATAACTAGAAGCTAAAGAAGCAGGAAACTGCTGAACAGTGTTTTTCTGATTAAAAAAATGGTACTGATGAAGATGGGGAATAGATTTGAAAGAACAGAGGCAAATCAAGGCAGAGTGCAATGATTATCTTAGATTGAATCCCATTTGTCAGGTACATACTTGATCTTAGATGTGATGGTTTTAGAGATATATGTCTCTGGAGACCAGAAAACTTCATTGTCTCCACGTTCTATACTCTATGAGTTTAATCAACACAGACAATTATGAAAATGGAACTTTCCAGGATTCTCACATCCAGTTTCAGAATGAATTATCATACCAGAACTCTTCCACCACTAACATCAAATTACAAAATGAAAGGTCCTAATAGCGAGTTCATGCTGAGTTACAAGTCCTCCAGCCTCAAAGGACAGCTCAGCTAATTTCTGCTTCCCAGGGAGAGACATGAGAGGCGTGACCTGAGAATGCAAAACTAACTGTGGACATCTAAGGCAGGTGCATTGAGCATGGAGAACAAGAGTGACAGGAACCCTGATGGGCAATCTAACATAGACCAGAGGTGAACCACAGAAAGCACACTACAGGGCTGTGGGAGTGGGAAGACAGAGGGCAGAAGTTAGAACATTTGAGGTTCTCTTTGGCATCTCTTTTTATTCAAGTTTGCAAGAAAACTGCAATTTTTTATCTTAAGTTTATTCATGATCCATTGAATACATTCTGAATATTTTCTCCCCCATCTTCTCCAATCTCCCTCCTGCCCCTATGAACTACCCTCCTTCATACAAATTCATGTTTGTTTTGTTATGTGATCTACTGAATTTGACCCAGACCAAATATATGACCATGAGTTTGCACCCATCCTTTGCGTGATGGGATGGGATAACTATCCTTCTTATCTAGGGTGCTCATCAGTGGGTATGCAGTTGAAGCTATTGACTCCCTGCCTCCCATAATCTGACAATAGCCACTGGTTCAACAGGGGGAAAAAGAGTTCCATAAGCCCTTCCCCTAGCCATTATTTAATGTTTATATGGTTAGTCCTTTTTTTTCTGATTGTCTTTGTGTGCGTAAATATTTTGTCTGCATATATAACTGTTCTACATATGTGCTTTGTGCCCGTGGAAGCCAGAAATGGCCACTGGATCCCCTAAAGCTGGATTTATAGACAATTTTGAGAAACATGTAGGTACTGAGAACTAAATCCATGTTTTCTGCAAGAGCAGCAAGTGCTAATAAAGGATGAGTCATTTTTCAAGTTCCAAGAGCTAGCCATTTGTAAGCTCAGTGCAGATAACTGAAGCTACTGTGAGTTCATGATAATATGGGTCATGCCTAGAAGATGGCATTTGCAGCCCTTCTCCCTATTATCTAGTTCCTAATTCTTTCAGTATTTTCACCCTTTCTTTCATGATGTTTTCTGAGCCTTGGAGGGAGAGGTTTAAGCATTGTATTTAGGACTTTGCATTTAACGGTCATACATTCAGCACTTTGAACATGTCTCCTCCATAACATACAATTACCATAATTACCCCCAATATGTTTTTAAGTTTTACAGTTAGATATCAGTAGAAAATTAGCAATGAATATCGTTAGGTTGCACCATTGGAATATCTGTAAACATGTAGATAATTATTTAACATAAATTCAAAACAGAACACCCAGGGATTGAAAAATGATTATATATCAAAGCATACATGACAGTTTTTCTCAATAGATAGTGAAAGGTGCAGGCATGTTATATATAAATCTATCAATTGCATAAACTATATATAGTTATCAGAATGATACTGTTTTGGCTATTTAAATTTCAGAGTGCAAAATGCAAATCTACATATTCACTACATATCTTTTGGATAAAGATTACAAATTAGCTCATAACATCTAGATAATTTATTCATATCACTTTTGGTAATTGATATAATAAAATTATTGTGGTATTTGACAGAATAAAATAAAGATGAGTAAAATGTATTTGCTGTGAAGCAATCCCTCTTGCACTGGTGATATGAATGAATGCAAAATTGCATGCAACACTGAAGAATGATTATGTTTAATTCTTCACATAACAACAACTAGATTCTAGAAACCCTAGAACTCATTGTTTGTTGAATAGTGATTGTGTTATCATTTCAAGGAGACTTTTGGTGGCATATGTGTGTGTGTGTGTGTGTGTGTGTGTGTGTGTGTGTGTGTGTATAAATATAAACCAGTCTATATGACAAGAGGGGATGAGATATCTGAGGATCACAGACAGGACATTAAACCTCCCAAACAGCTGTGAGGTCATTGCATTTACTTTTCTCAAAAAGCTTGCTGAACACTCATGAAAATAGGTAGAATGAGCAAATAAAAAGGTGTAACTGGAAATCTCTCTTGCCCACCAGCTCCTGACTAAACATTCAGAGGCTTATATTAATCATAAAAGTTTGACCAATGGCTCAGGTTTATTGCTAAATAGCTCTTAGCTTTAAATTAACCTACTTCTGTTTTTTTTTTATTATGAGGCTCATGGCTTGTTACCTCACATCTTTCTTCTCCAGCAGCTGCAGGCATCTTCCCAACACCATCTTCTTTCCCCCCTATCTCTATTTGGATTTGCTGCCTAGCTGTATTCGGCCCTGCCATAGGCCAAAGTAGTATTTTTAGTAAGAAATCATAGTAAAAAATATTCACAATGTACAGAGGGGCATCCCACATAATCTCCCCCTTTCTGTCTAATTATAAAGGAAGGTTTCAACTTTAACATAGTAAAGTTACATATAACAAAATAGGCATCAAGCAAGAATTATAGTTACAATATTTAGTCTATTTATATTTGGCAAAATTAAAATACTCTACCATCTATTCTATCTTTGTGAGTCTAAAGTTTCATATTTAATTTATCTTTTATCATAACTAAGGAAAACTGTAATTATAACTATCTAGTCTTTAACTCAATCAAAGGTCCCAGAAGGATATACTATTACCTGAGTAATCAGGAGTGCATTATAAGCAGCTTCCAAAATTCTAGAATTGACAGATACATCTGGCTGTCTCGACAGTCACCCAAAGTTCTTCAGTAACATTGGCATGTCCATCTTCAGCCTATAAGTTCATAGTATATGGCAGACTTTTTAATGAAGCAGGAAATTTGAAAGACTGGCAGTTTGTCAGTCATTTTCCTCTGTGTCCTGAAAAGTATCTGACAGTTTCTCCTGTGAAGCAGGAATCCTGAAGCACCATTCTGCTCTGTTTTGAAAGTTTAGTGGTCATTTTATTATGGGTACTATATGTCCAGTTTATACAGCATATACCCAAGCAATCCAGGCAAGAGCAGTTTATTGCGCAAATGGCTAGCCTTGCCATATTAATTAATTAATTAATTAATTAATTAATTAATGCAATAATCCTATTGAAGTAGTTGGTGCTGCCAGAGCTGATGTGTCTTATTGTTGACAGAAGCCTAAGTTCTTAAAACATTTAAAATTCCATATTCTGTAGGTCTTTAAAGTGCTTGAAGATTACACATTCATCTGAAATGTATCTCTGCATATCTAGAAAACCTAACTATCTTGACTACAAGTTTGGCTATTATAGATGACTACGAATTTGTTTTTTAACTATATATTACATTTTTAATTGTGCTCCATAGCAGGACCTCTTGGAAAAGCTGTCTATACCACCATCATGAACCTTGAAAGCTGTTTCTTAAAGAAGCCATGCATCTGTTTGCCACCAACAAACATCTGGAAAAAAATGTGACTAACAAGAAGCTATGCTTGACTTCTGTTTTTGTGGGTCAAGAAGCCCTCTTTTTTGTAAGCCTTTTAGGTCTTCTGTGGATCCATGCATGCCAGATGGTGGGTGTCATTTGTAACTGGAGATTTCTCTCTCCAGTTCCTGAATAAACACTCAGAGGCTTATACTAATTTTAAAAGTTCAGCTGATAACTGGGATTTATTACTAACTAGCTTTTGCTTTGAAATTAACCAATTTCTATTGTTTTATGCTTTATCATGAGGTTTGTGGCTTGGCGACTGCTAGTGTCTCACAGACTCTGCCTTCTTTTTCCCTCTGTCTCTGGATTTTCTGCCTTGCTATATTCTGCTCTACTGTAGGACAAACCAGCTTCTTTGTTAACAATGGCAATAAAACATATTCACAGCATACAGAGGAGCATCCTACATCAAAAAGGGGTAGGACCTTGGGCCTTCCAGAACTCTGACTTATTGAGTTTATTAATGCTGTTTTTTATGTTTCTTAAAACATGACTCAGAAAACTTTTCCCATGGTTTAATTCTGGCTGAGATTTCTGGGTGGAGGTATTGTCTGTTGTACTATATAGCTCAGACCAATACTACTTATTGGGTAGAATTTCTTTCTTTCTTCTTTGATTTCTCCTTCCCTCACCCTTCCTCTTTCTTCCCCTCGTTCCCTCTTCTTCTTCTCTATCTCCATATACCTACTTTGTTTGTTACACCATTTAATATAGATACTTATCCTCTTTTGTTGGATTTTGTAATTAGATCTTGCTTCATAACCCGGGATGACTTGGAATATATAATTTTTCTGTTTCAAACTCTTGAACACTGAGAGTTCATGGGAAACAGCAAAATTCATTGGCCCAGTCCATCACAATATGGTATATACATTTCTACAAGAGGTTTTCCTTTATTTTAGTTATTTATTGTTTTAAAATTGTAACTGTGGATACTTTCAATATAATTATATTTTATTATAATTTTTAGTAGAAGGAAGTCAATAAGGATGACTTATTTCTTAGACCCACATCAGTTTATATCTATTCCATGAACTCTTTATCATTCTGTCACCAAAACAGATAACTGCTTCACAGTTGCTACCTGAAGTCTAACCTGTATTTTAATCATAAATATGTTTTATTTCATTCACCCACATAATATATTAGCACTTTATAATTCTGTGCTCCAATGTTAACCTTATAAACTTAACAGCAATCATGTTCTTTATATTCTCTTTGCTTCAGTATGTACAAATCCTCACATGTCACCTTATTACCACTTTACTTATAAAGTCAACACATTGGTGTTTAAGAATACATTTTTTTCTATAAAGTTGAATTTTTTTCAAGGGTTAAGTATATTTCTTTGGGCATCTTGATGGTTACATGGTAATAAGTATTTGCAACACTGAAAGTGATTTAACCATGCACTTTGCAGAGATGGCAAGACCATGTCTCCAGTAGTAACATTGCATGGATCACAATAACATCATGATCAACTGTGCTGCAGAAATGGCGAGACCATGTCTCCAGTAGTTACAGTACACAGATCACATCAGCATCATGACCAGGTAGCTGTGCTGTAGTACCAAGGGCCTCCAGCTTTTCTTCCTTTTTTACTCATTGTCTATGAAGAATTATCTATTATACACCACTAAAATTGGTATAATCTCATTAAAATAATCAAAATCACAGTTTATTTTTTGCTTGTCTTCTCAAAATATGCAAATGTTTAAAAATTTTCATAAAATTAATTTAAACAACATTTTTTCTCCAAATAAAATGATTTCACTTTCATACTCTTCAGATACAAATGATAAGAGGTAATTTGCAGTATGTGTGTGGGGAGAAATATAATGAACAATAGGCAAGGTATTCTCTTTTCGTTTAATAGATGCTGCCAGGCAACTTTAGATTTACTAGGTACACACTTAAATCTAGCTATGTAAGAAAGAATCAAATTTCCAAATGATTTCCTTCTAGATATGATTGAAAAATAAATCACAAATAAAAGTGGAATGTGGTTTATTTAATACAGCGATATCTGCATTGAATAGTATTGTATATGAGTTTGATTAGTTGTGCTGGACTCAAACTTCATACACAAATGAAGGAAACTAAAAGTCTTGTGTCCAGTGATAATATGGAGCTATAAGCATATATTAATGAGCGATTGCTGAACATTTTGGAATATGATAGCCTTTATGACTCTCAGGAATAATTTAGATAGTCTCTATATTTAAAAAAAGCATCTTAACAAATGTGCTTAAACTTTCATAAAATTTTCATGGATCCCTTCCCAGCAGGACAGTTGACCCCAAGTTAAAAGTATAATTTTAGAATACACTGAAAACTTAATTGCTAGTTATTCTGTATCCTTCAGATTCTACTGAAACGTGCAACCTAAATCTTTAGTAAAAAGAGTACCTCATGATAATATATTTTCCATTTATATATGTGAAAGCAATAATTAGTATGAAGTTCATTATAATACAACAAGGAAGAAAATAGCAAAAGAAGAAAATGTATAATTAAATAAGTTATGTCATGTTTTGCTTTACTGTTTCTCTTACATTTGGAAATGATGTGTGGCCAGAACCAGCCCAAGACTACTGATAACTAGGAAAAGCAGAGAAATGACATTTCTCCAATTTTTCAAAGAGATATAACATTAATTACATAATTTTGAATTATGTTATATTCTGATAAAGAAAACCCTACAGTGTGATTTTTCTTTATTTAATCAAAAGTAACTTAGTTTTTGGTTTTCAAATTTTGTTGTGTGTGTGTGTATGTGTGTGTTTGTGGTACATGTTAGGTAAAACACATTCACTTTGTGGAAGCCATTGTTACTCCATCTTATTTTTTGAGGCAGAATCAGTTATTGAATCTGAAATTCACCATTTCAAGTAGGCTATAGAGCTAGTAAGTTTCTGGGCTCTGCCTCTCTCCACATCCATGAGTTATTAAGGGATCAGATGACAGGCTAAGGTTACCTTTGGTTTATATGTAGATGCTAGGGATCCAAACTTAAGTTTTCATGCTTGTGAGAAAGTAATTTCATCACTGAGCCATCTTCCAAGTCCTTATTTTCCTATTTTTTTAACTTCATAATATTTAAATGCCAAGTAAAGATGAAATGTATTCAAGGTACATAACATGAAGATTTGATACATGTTTGCATTGTGTAATGAGAACTTACTGAACTTTTGCTCTAATTGTACAGGGGAATGGTGATTAAGGGTAGCACTCCTTCAGTGTGTTCACTGAATGTAAAATCTATTGGAACTGCTTACAATGTTCTTTTGGTAGGCAGAAATAGGAGGTCATTAAGTTTACTTACTCCCATCTCTCATTAAGGTTGTTTTACTAATAGATATATTACAGATATAGTGGTAAAACCTTTCATGGATTTAATAAATCTATAAAGTATTTCTATGATCTGAACACATGTACTGAGAATATGCTACAACTTTCAAACCTATGCTGTAGGGTTAAAAAGGTTAAAAATATTTTTTTATGAGCAATACATTTAATGAAGTCTATTTGTATCTTAATGTGAAGTTGTCAATGCTATCATTTACTTACGGAAGATGATATCATCTTTGAAATACCAAAACAAATGTTGTGGATTTGTCTGACACATTTGCTTGCTAAATAGGTTTCTTTCCAGTGGAAAATATGCCCCTCCCTCCTACAAAATGAGCTGAAAATTAGTGCTAAAATTCTTGGATAAAGTCCTCCAACTTGAGGGGTCTGACTTCACGAAGTAAGTAAAAGAAGGGTAAAAGAAGAAAAAACAATGTGGATGCTGAATATTATTTTTCTGAGAACATCAGAAAGAAAGCATGTTTATCTCCCATGTGTTAATCCTGATAAATACCAGCAATCATAGAAGAATGCAGCAGATCTGTTTGGATAACAGCTTTGGCAAACTACAGACATGTTTTCTTTATTTACCACCCCCACACCATGACTCAAAATAAGGGTTCTGAGGAAGGCTTCTGAAAAACAAAATCAGTGTACTCACTGTTGCCCAAGTTTTGATAGTTTAATATGTGTTTCAAATAGAAATGTAAGTGGGAGTAGAAATAACAAAAAGCTCAGATAATTAGCATATTAAGATCATGGAAATTATGTTCAGTGAATATAAATAATCAATAAAACCACATTTATTGGAAATGGCCAAACTGTGTATAGTTAAAGTCAAAAAGAAAAATGTTAGAGCCACGATGTCATCAGATAATATTTCTTTCAGAACTGATGTTATAAAGAGATTTAAAAGCAGACTGAAAAGCGAGATGCTTTATAAACTAATCTCCTGTTTTCAGTACTATTTGCCTATAGTTCTCTGTGTCCATACTGACTGTTGTCTATTGTGTCCTCCAATTAGCTATCTATGACATTCCCCTATTTTAGGAACCCTTGTAAAGGAACCAGTGTCCTTGCAATCATGAAGGATTTTCTTGCAGTTTTAATATTAAGCCTTTACATGGATGGTATTTTGGACAGTCTTTGCATGTACTTCCAGTGTTTTGTAAAGCACCTAGTTTTATGGGGCTCTATATTGTCATGTATAATCATTAAAAACACAGCTAAACCTTGCAAGAAACCCTTAGGACATCTATCACATCATGCATGCATGGCTCTTTGAAGAGTATTGTAGTCTGGAGACACAGCCCAGTCAGAAAGATGCCTGCTGCAGAAGCACAGGACCAGAATTAAAATCTCCAGCTCTCACATATAAAAACTGGGTACAGTGCCGCTAATCCTGAACTGTAGCACTGGGGAGAAGGGATGAATGGAATCCTGGAGCTTATTACTGCCTGATCAAAATGAATAAATAAAATAAGGCAATGAGAGACACTGTCTCAAAAAAAAAAAAAAGATAGTGATCAAAGAAGATACTCAATGTCTACCTCTGGTCTCCATGAGCACTTGCACATATGTGCATTCGTATCTCTATAAATCTAAACAAGGAAGCCCCCCCCCGACATAGTCCCACCTTCCAAACACACAAAAAGGGGATTATTACTCAAATCAGTATAGACCGTGGCACATTATCCCCTTCAGAGTGGATCATGCTCCTTCTAAAAGATAAGTCTTAAGGATTAGATGGACCTAAGAAAGAAGGGTTTTTTTTGGTTGAAACAATTTTTATTAAAATGCGTTCAAATAGCTTGTTATGAAAATTGAAATATATATATATATAATCACAGTGATTTATTTTTAAAAGTCATTCAAACTCCGTAATAAATACTACAAAAATAGTAAGTTTATAGCCAAATTGTTAGACTACAAAAGATATGGGGTGTTCTGAGTTGACAATTGACAATTCCCAATATTGTAGTAGCACGTGCTTGAGTAAGAATTCACAAAAATCTTTAAAATTCCCAGCACGTATAACACTCATGTTCCAAGAATAGAAACAAAAAAGAAACTTTTTTTTATTCCAAATTTCCACTTCCTCCCCTCCTCTCATTCCCTCCTGCTCCCCCACTCCCTCTCCTCCCTCTCCCTCCAGTCTTAAGAGAGGGCAGGGTACCCTGCCCTGTGGGAAGTTCAAGGCCCTCCCCCCTCTATCCAGGCCTAGGAAGATGTGCATCCAAACAGACTAGGGTCCCAAAAAGCCAGTACATGCAGCAGAAACAAGTCCCAGTGCCATTTTCAATGGTTTCTCAGTCAGCCCCCATTGTCAGCCACATTCAGAAAGTCTGGTTTGATCACATGCTCGTTCAGTCCCAGTCCAGCTGGGTTTGGTGAGCTCCCATTAGATCAGGCACACTGTCTCAGTGGGTGGACCAACCCCTCCCGGTCCTGACTTCCTTGCTCATCTTCTCCCTCCTTCTGCTCTTCAACTGGACCTTGGGAGCTCAGTCCAGGGCTCCGATGTGGGTCTCTGTCTCTATCTCCATCCATCACCAGATGAAGTTTCTATGGTGATATTTGAGTTATTCATGAGTGTGACTATGGGACAAGGCCAGGTCAGGCACCCTCTCCTCTACTGCCCAAGGATTAGCTGGGGACATCCCCGTGGACACCAGTGATCGTGTCTAGAGCCAAGTCTCTTGCCAACCCTAAAATACTTTATGCTATTTATGGCTATCGTGAAAGGTGATGTTTCTCTGATTTCCCTCTCTGCTTCTTTATCCTTTGTGTATAGGAGGGCTACTGATTTATTTGAGTTGATCTTGTATCCTGCCACATCACTGAAGGTATTTATTAGCTCTAGGAGTTCATTGGTAGAGTTTTGGGAGTCACTTATTTACACTATCATATTATCTGCAAATAACGAAAGTTTGACTGCTTCCTTTCCAATTCAAATCCCCTTGATCTCCTTATGTTGTCTTATAGCTATTGCTAGAACTTCAAGCACTATATTAAAGAGATATGGAGTGAGTGGAGAGCCTTGTCTTGTTCCTGATTTTAGTGGAATGGCTTTGAGTGTCTCTCCATTTAATTTGATGTTAGCTGTTGGCTTGCTGTATATTGCTTTTATTATATTTAGGTATGATCCTTGTATCCCTAATCTCTTCAAGACCTTTATCATAAAGGGATGTTGAATTCTGTCAAATTCTTTTCAACATCTAATGAAATGATCATATGGTTTTTTTCTTTAAGTTTATTTATATGATGGATTACATTGATAGATTTTCATATGTTGAACCAGCACTGCATCTCTGGGATGAAGCCTACTTGATCATAATGGTTAATTTTTTTGACGTGTTCTTGGATTCAGTTTGCCAGTATTTTATTGAAAATTTTTGCATTGATGTTCATGAGTGAGATTGGTCTGTAATTCTCTTTCTTGGATGAGCCTTTTTGTGATTTTGGTAGTAGGGCAACTGTAGCTCTTCTTGGAAGTTCTGGTAGAATTTTGCATTAAAACCATCTGGTCCTGGGCTTTTTTTGGTTGGGAGGTTTTTGGTGACAGCTTCATTTCCTCACAACTTATAGGTCTATTTAAATTGTTTACCTGGTCTTGATTTAATTTCTGTATATGGTACTTATCTAAAAAACTGTCCATTTCTTTTACATTTTCTATCTTTGTGGCATACAGGCTTTTGTAGTAAAACCTAATGATTCTCTGAATTTCCTCATCATCTGTTGTGATGTCCCCCTTTTCATTTCTTATCTTGTTATTCTTCATTTTCTTTCCCTGCCTTTGGATTAGTTTGGATAGGGGTTTTTCAATCTTGTTGATTTTCTCAAAGAACCAGCTCTTTGTTTCATTGATTCTTTGGCTTGTTTTCTGTGTTTCTATTTTGTTGATTTCAGCCCTCAGTTTGATTATTTCCAGTCTTCTACTCCTCCTGGGTGAGTCTGCTCCTTTTTTTTCTAGAGCTTTCAACTGTGCTGTTAAGTCTCTAATGTGAGCTTTCTCTGTTTTTTGTTTTTTTTGTTTTTTTAATGTGGGCACTTAGTGTTATGAACTTTCTTCTTAGCACTGCTTTCATAGTGTCCAATAGGTTTGGGTATGTTGTGTCTTTATTTTTGTTGAATTTAAGGAAGACTTTATTTTCTTTCTTTATTTTTTCTTTGACTCAGGAGTGGCTCAGTAGACTGTTCAGTTTCCATGAGTTTGTAGGCTTTCTGACAGGGTAGAATTGTTGTTAAATTCTAACTTTATTCCATGGTGATCTGATAAAATACAGGTGGTTACTACAATGTTTTTTGTATCTGTGGATATTTGCTTTGTTATTGAGTATGTGATCAATTTTCGAGAAGGTTCCATGAGGTGCTGGGAAGAAGGTATATTCTTTCCTGTTTGGGTGAAATGTTCTATAGATGTCTGTTAAGTCCTTTTGATTCATTACCTCTGTTCGTTCTCCTATTTCTCAGTTAAGTTTCTGTCTGGTTGACCTGTCCATTGGTGAGAGAGGAGTGTTGAAATCTCCTACTATTAGTGTGTGAGGTTTGATGTTTGTTTTGAGTTCTAGTAGTGTTTCTTTTACATATGTGGGTGCTTTTATATTAGGGGCATAGATATTCAGGATTGAGGCTTCATCTTGATGAATTGTTCCTGTTGTGAGTATAAAGTGTCCTTCTCCATCTCTTCTGATTGATTCTAGTTTAAAGTCAATTTTGTCAGTTATTAGTAGAGCCACACCTGCTTGAGTCTTAGGTCATTCGATTGAAAAACCTTTTCCCAACCCTTTACTCTGAGGTCATGTCTGTCTTTGTGGTCGTGGTGTGTTTCTTGTAAACAGCAGAATGTTGGATCCTGTTTTCATATCCATTCTCTTAACCTGTGAATTTTTTAGGTGAATTGAGTCCATTAATATTAAGTGATATTAATGACCAGTGGTTGTTAACTCCGTTTTTTTTTTTTTTTTTTCTGGTGGTAGTGTTTGTGTGTTTCCCTTCTTTGAGTTGTGCTGGTGGAGGGTTGGTAGATGTCCGTGTTATTATGGGTGTTGTTGACTTCCTTGGGCTGTGGTTTTCCTTCTAGTACTTTCTGTAAGGCTGGGTTTGTGGCTACGTATTGTTAAATCTGTTTTTGTCCTGGAATATCTTGTTTTCTCCATCAATAGTGAAAGAAAGCTCTGCTGGGTATAGTAGTCTGGGCTTGCATCCATGGTCTTTTAGTGTCTGCAGCACATCTATCCAAGACTTTCTGTTTTTCATGGTTTCCATAGAGAAGTCAGATGTAATTCTGATAGGTTTACCTTTATATGTTACTTGACATTTTCCTTTTCAGTTCCTAAAATTCTTTCTTTATTCTGTATGTTTTGTGTTTTGATTAATATATGGTGAGGGGATTTTTTTTTGATCCAGTCTATTTGGTGTTTGTATGCTTCTTGTACCTTCATAGGAATATCCTTCTTTAGGTTGGGAAAGTTTTCTTCTACAATTTTGTTGAATATATTTTCTGGCCTTTGAGCTGGAATTCTTCTCCTTCTTCTACCCCTATTATTCTTAGGTTTGGTCTTTTCATAGTGTCCCAGATTTCCTGGATATTTTGTGTTAAGAATTTGTTGGATTTGCTGTTTTCTTTGATCAATGAGTTTATTTCCTCTATAGTATCTCCAGTGCTTGGGATTCTTCTCTCTCTTGTATTCTGTTGGTTATACTTGTCTCTGTAGTTTCTATTTGTTTACCCAGATTTTCCATATCCAGGCATCCCTCGATTTGTGTTTTCTTTATTACCTCCATATTCGTTTTCAAGTCTTGAACTGTTTCCTTTACCTGTTTGATTGCTTTTTCTTGGTTTTCTTGGGTATCTTTGAGGGATTTATTAATTTCTTCTAACTTTTTGTTAGTCTTATCATCCATTTCTTTAAGGGAGTTTTTCACCTCCTGTCTAAGGGTCTCTATCACTTTCATACTGTTACGTTTAAATTTGATTTCTTCTACTTCTTCTGGATTAGGGTGTTCAAGTCTTCCTGTTGCATGTTCACTGGATTCTTGTGTTATCATGTTGCTTCTCAGGTTGTTGGAGGAATTCTTGCATTGGCACCTGCCCATCTCTTCCTTCAAATGCGGTCAGGAGAGTCTTGCCGTCTTCGTCCAATCTTTGCTGTGGCTAACTGTGTACTTGGGGATTTTTCTTGGTCTGCCCTCTCTTAGGTCCTCTCAGCACTGGAGTTGGCTTTCAGATCCCCTCCACCCTGAAGTAGGCTGTGGTGGTGGATCTGAGGACCCCACTGATGAACAGGAGTGCTTGGTGGCAAGATGGGATTGGGTAAATAGAGAAAGCCAGTAGCCAGGCAGATGCCCGCTGGATGGCCAGAATGTTTAGGGAATTGGAGGGTGCTTGTACTCCGTTCCTGGGGCATCTGGCCGTCTGTGCCGCACACACTTACCCCACCTGATGGATCTCCTGGTACAGGAGCAGGGTCTCTTGCTAGCCAAGGACCTCGCAGACAAAAGGGTGAGCTTGGCAAGTGCAGGGTAGTGTGGAACAAAGAAACCCCTGCAGCAGTAGCACTCACTACTGGATCCCCAGACCTTCAATCCTGAAGCAGGCTGAGTCCGGGGATCCTAGGACCCTGCAGATCGAAAGGGGTGCTTGGTGGCAAGCTGGGATGGGATAAATGGAGAAAGCAAGTAGCCAGGGAGAAGCCCCGCTGAATGGCCAGAAAGTTTAGGGAATTGGAGGGTGCCTGTACTCTGTTCCCGGGGCATTGGGCCAGCGGGGCGGGCATACACTTACCCCTCTGGATGGATCTCCTCAGTACAGGAGCAGGGCCTCTTGCTGGCCAAAGACATGGCAGACAAAAGGGCGGGCTCGGTAGGTGCAGAGTCCTGTGGAACAAAGAAACCCCTGCAGCAGTAACACTTATCACTGGGTCCTCAGACCCTCAGCCCCAAAGCAGGCTGAGTTGGGGGATCCTAGGACCCTGCAGATGGTAGGGGTGCTTGGGGGCAAGCTGGGATGGGATAAATTGAGAAAGCCAGTAGCTGGGGAGAAGCCCCACTGAATGGCCAGAAGTTTAGGGAATTGGAGGGTGCCTGTACTCAGTTCCCAGAGCTTCAGGCCGGCCTGCCGGGCACACACTTCAAAACTTTTATTTTTTAACTGATAAATGAATCATCTTCAAATCTTTATTATCAACATGCAGAATAGTTCAGAGTAGTAGGCTTATAAAATACAATTTTAATTTTTTAAATCTTAATGAAGCAGGAAGTCCGAGTCCAAGGTACTGCAGGCAGTTTGCCGTAGACCATGCCTTTCCCTCTGGGTTTCAGAAAGTCGGTCTTGCTGTCTTCTATGTGTGTGGCCTTTCCTCTGCGTATATGCACTCTTGGTTTCTCTTTTTAGAACCACACTGGTCCTATCAGATGATAACTCTATCCTCAGTTTGCCTCAGTTATCTCTTCAATGGTTTTATCTACAAATACATACAAACTTGGGGCTAATTTTACAGCTATTAATTTTGAGAGGAATATAATCTGTAAATAATATTACCCTACTTGGAAGGTTTAAGGATAGATATATTTATAAAGGGTATCTTATTCACATGAAAACAAAGCAAATGATGGCTATTAATTTATTTTTAAAACAGTATCCTAAAAATTAAAATATCAAAGAATAAATCTAATCAATGAAGTAAAAGACCTTTATAATCCCAACTTTAAAGCTCTCAAAAAAAGAGATTAAAGAATACACTAAATAAATGGGACAACTTCTTATGGATTGGTAGAATTAATATCATAAGACATGGCCATCTTTTAAAAGCATTTTATAGACTTAATGCAATCCCAGTAAAAATCCTCAAAATATTCTTCATAGAAATAGAATAAGAATAAAAAAAATTATGTGTAACTAGAAAAGACCCCAGATAGACAAAGCAATCCTAAGCAAAAAAAGCAATGATGGAGAAACTATTGTTGCAGAATCCAGATATATTACAGAGCTATAGTGACAAGAACAATATGGTATTGGACAAAAACAACAAAAGAAGAAAACCAAACATGACATCACATAACTTCAGCAATCTGATATTTGACAAAGATGCAAATAAACATATACCAGAGAACAGACATAGCCTTAAATAAATGACGTTTGAAAAACAAGAGTCTATGTGCAGAATGAAATCAGGCCTGTATCCATCACCCTGTGCAAAGGTTAACTGCAAATGGGACGAAAGTGTCAGTGTGAAATCTGCAACACTGAAAGCGCTGGAAGAAAACAGACAGTACCTTATAAGACAGAGATAAAGGAAATGATATCATAAATGTGAATCAACTTGTCCAGGATTTAAGGTCACAATTGACAAGTGGGACTTCATAAAACTAAAAGGTTTCTGTAAGCAAGGGAAGCAATCAATCAAGAGAAGATGAAGCTAATAGAGTAAGAGAGAATCTTTGCCAGTTATTCATCAAGTAGAAGATTAATATCAAAAATATATAAAGAGCCAAAAAATTAGAGTCAAGAAAACAAATGACTCAGTTATAAAATGGACTATGGATCTGAGCAGAGAGTTTTCAAAAGAACAAATAAAATGGAGTAGGAGGAGCTTGAGTTACAGTTTAGCAGATAAAGAGCACTGAGCGCTCTTCCAGAGGACCTGATGTGTTTCTCATCACCTACAGGGCAGATCACACTGTCACAGATCACAACCCTAGCTATAGGGAATCTGATTCCCTCTTCTGGCCTTTAAGTATACTGTACACATGACAGACACATACATACATGCAGGAAAATCATCCATACACATAAAATAAAAAATAAAGATAATCATCAATGTGACTATGGTACAAGACTAGTTCTGGCACCCTCTCCTCTGCTGCCTGAATACCTAGCTGGGGACATGCCCGTGGACACCTGGGATCCCCAGGGCCAAGTATCTTGCCAACCCTAAAATGATTCTCTTGATGTAGATATCTTATTCCCTTCTCCAATGTCCACCTTTCTTCCATCTTCACCCTCCCACTCCCCCAAGCTCTCCCCAGTCCTTCTCCCTTCTCCTTCCCCCTCTCCCCTTCCCCTGCTCCCCTACCTCCCACCTCTATCCC
>PVIU01019765.1:0-35623 GCA_004026605.1 Ondatra zibethicus
CCCAGCAGCACAGACACTGAGAGAAACAATTAATAAATGGGACCTCCTGAAACTGAAAAGCTTCTGTAAAGCAAAGGACACGGTCAACAAGATAAAACGCCAGCCTACAGAATGGGAAAAGATCTTCACTAACCCCACATCAGACAGAGGTCTGATCTCCAAAATATACAAAGAACTCAAGAAATTGGACACCAAAAGATCACATAATCCAATAAAAAAATGGAGTTCAGACCTAAACAGAGAACTCTCAACAGAGGAATCTAAAATGGCTGAAAGACACTTAAATGTTCAACATCCTTAGTCATCAGAGAAATGCAAATCAAAACAACTCTGAGATTCCATCTTACACCTGTAAGAATGGCCAAGATCAAAAACAATGATGACAATTTATGCTGAAGAGGTTGTGGGGAAAGGGAACACTTCTGCACTGCTGGTGGGAATGCAAGCTGGTACAACGCCTTTGGATGTCAGTGTGGCGATTTCTCAGAAAATTAGGAAACAACCTTCCTCAAGACCCAATAATACCACTTTTAGGTATATACCCAAAAGATGCTCAATCGTGCCACAAGGACATGTGCTCAACTATGTCCATAGCAGCTTTGTTTGTCATAGCCAGAACCTGGAAACAACCTAAATGCCCCTTGATCGAAGAATGGTTTTTTAAAAATGTGGTACATTTACACAATGGAGTACTGCACAGCAGAAAAAAATAACGACAGCTTGAATTTTGCAGAAAAATGGATGGAGCCAGAAAACATTATTTTGAGTGAGGTAACCCAGACACAGAAAGACAATTATAACATGTACTCACTCATAGGTAGTTTTTAAATGTAAAGCAAAGAAAACCAGCCTACAAACCACAATCCCAGAGAACTTAGACAACAATACGGACACTAAGAGAGCCTTATATAGATATAATCTACATGGGAAGTAGAAAATATAAAAAGACAAGCTCTCCTGAACAAATTGGGAGCATGGGGACCTTGGGGGAGGGTTGAATGGGGGAGGTGAGAGCCAGGGAGGGAAGCAGAGAAAAATGTAGAGCTCAATAAATATCATGGGAAAAAAAACAGAACTAGATTTAAAAAAAAGAGTATCTTTTAATCTTTACTATGCTTTAAAAAAATTAAACAACTTTTCTTTAAGGATGAAGAATAATAATTGATGGTCTGTGGGTTTGTTTGTTTGTTTGAATTTGGTTTGTATTTGTTGTTGTTGTTGTTGCTCAACATGCCCCCTTTTTCTGCTGTGTAGTACTCCATTGTGGAAATGTACCACATTTTTTTAAATCCATCCTTCGATCAAGGAACCAGGACCTCACATATGCTAAGCATGTGTCTTGCCACTGAGCTATAAGTGCAGCTCCTGGAATTCTTCTTTAATGTTCTTAGTCAGCAATTAAAGATTATCGAGTTGGGAAGTCTATGCAAACATATAGACTAAGTTGGCCATTTTTTAAAATTTTTCTGGACTTGGGGATTCAGACATCTGGAAACATTTAATTTACAGTAGACTCATGGTAGAACCTGTAGTGAAGAAACTCCAATGCTGGAAGAATTGGAATGAAGCATTGTTGGAAGAGATCATAGGCAAATTAGATGAGCATCTAGACTTCAATATAGTGAAACAAATTGCACATTTCTCTTATTTGGTTATTTGTTGGGAAATACACTTGGTTGAATGTTTATACAGTTTCTTTCATAAACATTGAAGGAAAATGTTGTGAGAGGTAGCCTTCAAAGATGACTTCAGTGAACTGTATCTCTTGGTTCACCCTGGAGTTCCCACCTACAGTGAAGCTAGGCTGAGACTTTAACCAGTAGAATGCAACATAGGCACTCTGCAGACCTAAGTTTAGAGAACGTCTGGCAACTAACAGATTTGTGCTCTGGTAAGGTGTACTAACTGAAATGACCACGGCACAAGGAAACCCAAGCTTATTAAGTGGCAGAAGAGATCACGTGGGAGAAACTGAGAGTCCATCTGACTTTGAGAATAGGTACCTCAGACCTGGTCTGCTTCAGAGCCCAGGGTTTTCTATATAGCTCCTGCTGTGCTTGAACTTTTAACTTCCTTAATTAACCTCTCAAGTACTTAATACTTGCCAGCCCCAGCCTTTGATGAGACCAAGAATAAGAGACTGGCTGATCCCTTAAGCACTGCTTATACACCAGAATCATAAAATAATGAAACAATTCTTGCAATGATCTACTGTTTTGGGATGGTTTCTCAGAAGGAGAAAACGAAACAGTGTCCCAGGAAAAATGTTTCATTCACAAGTAAATATAGAAACAAGAAACTGGAAACAGTATATACTTTTGTTTTTTACATTACCCAAAATAATAATCAGTATCTACAATAAAGCAGCTAAAGAAAGAACAAATTGATGCATGGTAATATCTTTTATCTCCGGGAGGACATCTGCACAGAAGAGCTGTACATGTTTCTAAACAAATGGAGGAACACAGAGTTGGGGAGATAACTCAGTGTAAGAATGAGGACCTGAATTCAATCCCTAAAACTCACTTGGAAAAAAAAAGCCAGAAAAGCTGGACATGGTTACATGTATTTATAGTCCTTATGCTGGGCAAATGGAGATGTATAGCTGGTGTCAGGGAGGCCAGAAGAGAACATCAGATTTCCTTGAACTGGAGTTATACACAGCTGTGAGCCGCCATGTGGGTGCTGGGAATTGAGCCCAGGTCCTTTGTAAGATCAGCAAATGCTCTTAACAACCAAGTCATCTCTCCAGTCCCTTAGCTATATTTTTGTATTTCCTCAATTTTAGTCATTTTATACTATCCACAAAACACATAAAATTCCAGGTACATACTATAAATTGAACACCAATTATAAATCAGTTTCATAGATTACATGTTATTCCAAAAATGCACACCACAAATATGTTAAGAATGTGATATGGTGGGCCCGCCTGATACTCTGCGGCTCAGGTGGGTGAAAGACTTCCTCATAGACTGGGCTAGCTGAAGGCATCCATGGGCCTGCCCAAGTAGGTGCCATTATGATGAGCAAGTATATGGTGGAGAAATAGGGGAGAAAAATGATGGAATGGTTCACATGCTGTGGTAAGAGATAGTTCTGAAGAAGCATGGGTGGTGAGGAATAGGCTGCTTTTGGCGGCCTGCTTGCCATCTGGGGCCAGGGTGATGATATCTGGGCCCAGGCTGCTGCCTAGGGCTATGTCTGGGTTCATGGTCCTATGCCGCCAGATTCTGTGTTAACATGACCCATGGTTACCACCAAGACCATGGAGATGCTTGGGTCTGGGCCACCATCTGTGGCCATTTTGGTGTCCAAGGATCCTGCCACCATTGGGGTCATGTTGATCTGAGTAGCCTGTGCTGCCACCAGGGGACATGATGACATCTGTGTCCAAGCTGCTACCAGGCACCATATCAGGATCTGTGTCCCTCCAGCAGTCAGGATCTGTGTTGGTGTCCAAGGGCCACGCTGCCACCAGGGCTATGCTAATCTGGATGGCCTGTGCTGCCAACCTGGGCACCATGGTGATGTCTGAGCCCAGGCTACAGGTAGGGTCATGTCTGTGTTTGTGGTCCTACCATACCCAGGTTTTAGACTGATAGTCATGGCTCCTGACACCATTAAAGGTCATGCCAATACCAGGGGGCTGGGCTGCCACCTGGGGCCATGTTGGTGTCTGAGGGCTATGCTACCCTGGAGCTATGCCAATCTGAGTGGCCTCTCTCCTGGGGCCATTGTGACATCTGAGCCTGGATTGCTGATGAGGATGATGTCTCAGTCTGTGGGCCTATCACACTCGGGGTCTGCGTTGATGTCCATGGACCATGGTGCCACCAAAGGCTACATGGATGCCCAGGGTCTAGGCCACAACCTGTGGAATGCTGGTGTCTGAGGGCCATGCCACTACTGGGGCCCTACCAACCTGTGTGGTCTGTGTTGCCACACAGGGTCATGGTGTCATCTGGGCCTGGGCTATTTAGCCTAGGGCCATATCTAGATCCATGGTCCAGCAGCAGCCAGGGTCTGGGTAAATGTCTTGTGGCTCCTGTTACTACCCAGGACTGTGTGGATTGCTGGAGTCTGGAAAGCTACCTGAGACCATGTTGGTGTTAAGGACCTTGTTGCCACCATACTGATCTCAGTGGCCTGTGCTGCCACCAGAGGCATGGTAATTTTTAGACCCAAGCTGCTGCCAAGGGCCATGTCTAGGTGCGTGTTCCTACTGCAGTGGGGTCTGTGATGATATCCGTAGTTGCCACAGGGATCATAAGAACTGTGTGTATTGAAATCTGATGGCAGTGCTGAGCCATCCCCGCCTGTCACTGGCCCTGCCCCTCACTGGACACTGCAGCAGGAGAGCTGCCACCCTACCTATGGAAGAGTTGACCCCACTCTTCACCATGGGTGTGGGAGAGCTGGTCCTGCCCCTCACCTGAACATTGGGTTGGCCCACTCTAGCATCTACCCCACCTATGGCCTGCTGAAATGTGAAGAGACATGTCCTGCAGAACAATAACCACAGGATCTCCCTGACTCGGTACAAAGGCAGGATATTCAAAATAGTTTTGACAAGGGTCCAAAACTCTTTTTGTGCCAGAGGTCTTGAACCATACCAATGCCTCTTTGCAATGAACATTTTTGTGGGGGGCTGATTGGAGAAAAGGGCATGCTGAGTTGGCACACCACAGCGCCCAGTACCACTAAGCTGATTGGAGAAAAGGAGATGCTGAGCGGCAACCACAGCACCCAGTACCACTAGGCTGAAGGAAGAGGTTGGAAAGACAGGAAAGATGGAGGAGTGAAGTTTTTGTTGCTGTTGTGTTTTTTTTTTAAATTGATTTGTGAGGGAGATGCTGCAGGGGTGAGGAGAGGATATAGAGAGAGGGACTGGGAGGTGAGTGGGACTGGGATGCATGATGTGAAATTCCCAAAGAATCAATAAAGAATTACATTTAGGGGGCTGGAGAGATGGCTCAGAGGTTAAGAGCATTGCCTGCTCTTCCAAAGGTTCTGAGTTCAATTCCCAGCAACCACATGGTGGCTCACGACCATCTGTAATGAGATCTGGTGCCCTCTTCTGGCCTGCAGGCATACACACAGACAGAATATTGTATACATAATAAATAAATAAATAAATATAAAAAGAATTACATTTAGAGAGAATGTGATATAGCTAAGTTCCTATAGATACATTACCAGTATTTCCAGGAAAGTGACGCTTACTGTGGCTAATGTAACTTTCCAAAGCTACCATATTTTTAAAAATGTAAAAAAAAAAAAGTTTACCAGTTTCTGAACAACTTTAGTAAACAGAAAGTTATGAGAATTTAGATTCAATTATGTTTCAAGGGGCTGGTTTTATATGGTTAATATTTACGAGCTGGGTGGTGGTGGCGCACACCTTTAATCCCAGCACTCGGGAGGTAGAGGCAGGCGATCTCTGTGAGTTCGACACCAGCCTGGTCTACAGAGCTAGTTCCAGGACAGGCTCCAAAGCCACAGAGAAACCCTGTCTCGAAAAACCAAAAAAAAAAAAAAATTTACACCAAAGTAGTTTATTTTCAAAGAAGTGAATCAGGAAGAATATGTTCCTTTTCTTAAGAGTATTTCTTTTGAGATCAGCCAAGAGGGTTGTTTGTTTGTTTGTTTGTTTGTTTGTTTTGTTTTGTTTTGCTTTTTTCTTTCCACAGAACATTCAGGCTTGGGAGTAAATGTAGTTTGACATTTTTAGATCTACTACAGATCCTGCCTGGACAGAACTGGGGATGCAGGAATCTGTCAAAATTACAACAAAAAAAGTATATGGCAAATTGCAAGCAGACCATTATGCTTCCCCTGACTCACCCTGGGATGTTTTCCTCTAGCATCTGTTTTGTATTTCTTAGAAGCTGCTATTCCATTCAACTGCAAACATACTTGCATTGACCCTAGAAATAGAAGGAGAATGGAAATGACTCCTGTAGATCAGTTACTCTCTGTTTTATGTCCTTGCTGTCATTGATGCCTCACTCTGACCACACCTGCAAGCCCATGCTTGAAAATGGCTAATATTCCAGGGTATACCAAGAGTAGGGGATTTTATATTTGTAAATCTTCTGAGATGGTCTATTGTGAGCACAGTAAGAGAGGAACCCAGTTCAGGGAAGTGATAGTCACACACATGGTTACTTACACAACCTCTCATTTTTTCCCAAGTCTCCAATCTAGAGACTCCTGCCTAAAAACACCCCTCCCCTGAATTCCAAGGCTAAACTTGCTTTCTGACCCACTGCTTTTCAGGTTTTTACATCTTTCTTTTTAAGGCCCTTCATTGGTTAATTTTTTTAGCAATGACAAATTCTAACTCAGTGTTCACTTTGCTTTCTTTCATCATTTCTGTTATTACACATCACCCAACTTTAAGCCGCTTCTGAGTAACTAGAAGCAGAAAATATTTTTGACATTTCACTCTCATCATTCAATTATCTCCAGAAAAATCTCTGTAATTAGAAGAGAGCCATAGATTCTTCACACTCTTACCCACCTTTTTTAAAAAATAGGTCTAATGTAGCTCAGGTTGGACTCAAAGTCCTTATGTAGTTAAAAAAAACTACCTTAAATTTGGGGCTGGAGAGATGGCTCAGTGGTTAAGAGCATTGCCTGCCCTTCCAAAGGTCCTGAGTTCAATTCCTAGCAACCACATAGTGGCTCACAACCATCTGTAATGAGATCTGGTGCCCTCTTCTGGCCTGCAGGCACACACGCAGACAGAATACTGAGAATATTAAAAAAAAAAAGATACCTTAAATTCCTGATCTACCTAACTCTTTATTCTACCATGCACTTTTTTATTTGCACATAGTGTAAACACTCTATTTGTTGTCTTTATATATTTGATCTATGTGGCCTTGTCTTTGTTGCTTCATACATTCCTTAGAGCATAAGCTAGAATTTATTTTATTTTATTTTTTTGGTTTTTCAAGACAGGGTTTCTCTATGTAGCTGTCATGAACTCACTCTGTAGACCAGACTGGCCTCAAACTCACAAAGATCTCCTGCCTCTGCCTCCCAAGTCCTGGGATTAAAGGTGTGTGCCATCACCACCTGACCAAGCTACAATTTTAAAAATCAAAAGCATAAATCATGTTTTTCTTTTCATCATAAAAGTGGTACATGTTTTAAAAAATATTTTGGAAAACATAAAAAGGAAGCAGAGCAAGAATCACCCATGTCCCCCCCCCCCAGTTACAATCATCATTGATGTGCTTTTAGTTCCCCAGTTACAGTCACCACTGATATTCTTGGGGTCCTCCAGTTACAATCACTGCTGATGTGCTTGGGGTATCTCTTTTGATCTTTTTCCCCTCTGCAGACATTTATTTGTTTTACACTTTTTATATATAATTCTTGTAAACTGTTTTCTATTCAGCTTTTATTCACTTATTAGCCTATTTACCCTACTTTTAATATCAGTATAAAATTGCATCACAGATAATTACTATCATTTATTTAAATAGTGCTATAAATAGTGCTTTATTTCATTTTTAAGATTTATTTATTATATATACAATGTTCTGCCTGCATGTATGCCTGCACACCAGAAGATGGCACCAGATCTCATTATAGATGGTTGTGAACCACCATGTGATTGTTGGGAATTGAACTGAGGTCCTGTGGAAGAGCAGCCAGTGCTCTCAACCTCTAAGCCATCTTTCCATCTTTTAATTTCTATGGAAACTTTATTATCAATCTACTGTAGATAGACATGAAAATCCAATAGCCCCTCCCCAACAAGTGAGTTTACCGTTTAGCTAAAGGGCTAGTGCTAGGACAAGGTGGTGCATGAAACTGCCTCGAAGAGGAAAAACAAAAGTAAATAAGAATGCTAAAGGAAAAAAAATCCCATAGGAGAAAAAACAAGGTGGTGCATGAAACTGCCTCGAAGAGGAAAAGCAAAAGTAAATACAAATGCTAAAGGAAAAAAATCCCATAGGAGAAAAAACAAGGTGGTGCATGAAACTGCCTCGAAGAGGAAAAGCAAAAGTAAATACAAATGCTAAAGGAAAAAAATCCCATAGGAGAAAAAACAAGGTGGTGCATGAAACTGCCTCGAAGAGGAAAAACAAAAGTAAATACAAATGCTAAAGGAAAAAAATCCCATAGGAGAAAAAACAACCAAATTACAGAACAGGTTGGGCAGCCCAGCACCTAGGAGGTGAAAGCTACAAGTCCTAGGCCAGAATCAAAACATCCACAAAATAAAACAAAAACCCTAAAGTGGGCATGGAGAGGCAGAGGGATTAATTAAACTGTAATCCCCAGATAGATTGAGCTGAAAGTCAACCATGAGGCACACAAACACACTCTTTAAAAAGTGAAAGCTGCAACTAAATATCTGCAGAGCAGGGAGTCAGATGTGCCCTTCCTGCAAGGGTCAGAAATCCTGTGACATGCCATCTCTGCTTTGGTTCCCAGAAGAGAGTAGGAGCCTCCTCAAGGCTTTAAAAGTTTCAGGGAGCCTGGGTTTGGTGTTTTGGTGGAACTCCTCAGGGTTCTGCCTAGTTGTCCATCTTGATGGTACTTGTACAACATTTTGTGTTGACTGAAGAGGAGGCTGGGGCCAACAGGCAGGAGAGACTGTAGTGACATGATTGTCGCTTGACTTGTATACCTGCACCTCAGTTGCATTCTGCAGGCCTTGGACAACTGATTGAGCTGTATCTTGTTCCTTCAAAAAATGAACCAAATCTTAATGTCTCGGTCAGTTTGAATCAATCAGCCAGGGCCTTGTGAGTGTCCTTGTTTGGGTTGGAGTCCACCAGGTGGTTTTTTTAGTGCCTGGTGCTGCTCATTGGTGAACCCAGGTATTGATCTCAGCAGGAGAAATTCGGAGTTCTCGGAACCAGGTGAGAACAGGTTAACACTTTCTAGGAACACTGTTTTGCCAAGCATTTCTCATAATGCTGGTAGAAGCACACAGTGCCGCTGTTAACATGTTTGTACTCTTTTATTCTCTCTCTAGCTTGAGTTCATTTATATTTTTTATATCTTTAATTATGAGGCCATGGTTCAATTTTCCATATATATTTACTATTTTAAAAAAATTTTAGATTTATCTTACATGTATTAGTGTTTTCTTTACATGTATGTGCATCACATGCATGCCTAGTGCCCAGTGAGTCAGAAGAGGGCATTGAATTCATTAGGACTGGAGATACAGCTGACTGTGAGCCGCCATGTTGGTGCTGAGAACCGAATCCAGGTCCTCTGCAGGAGCAACCAGTGCTCTTAGCCATTGGGCAGACTCTCCAGCCCATGCTTTTCATTTTTCTATGCATATTTATACTTTATACCTATTCATCTATTGTGCTTACATTTTTCCTAAATTCATTTGTATCTTTACATATACATGTATCATTGTAAACTTTCTTTTACAAATTGTAGATTTTTACCGATTTTTTTAATTTTTGAGTCTCTCTCTCTCTCTCTCTCTCTCTGTTTGTTTTGTTTTCCTATACAGAGTTTCTCTGTGTAGCCCTGGCTGTTCTGGAACTCACTCTGTAGACCAGGCTGGCCTTGAAGTCACAGAGATCTGATTGCCTCTGCCTCCTGAGTGCTGGGGTTAAAGATATGCATCACTACTACTCTGCTTAGTTTTAATTTTTTTTCAAGATTTATTTATTTATTATGTATACAACATTCCTTCCATATATACTTGCATACCAGAAGAGGGCGCCAGATCTCATTACAGATGGCTGTGAGCCACCATGTGGTTGCTGGGAATTGAACTCAGGACCTCTGGAAGAGCAGTCAGTGCTCCTAACCTCTGAGCCATCTCTCCAGCCCATAGTTTTAATTTTTTTTTTTTAAAAAAATAATTTTCAGGGGCTGGAGTGATGGCTCAGTGATTAAGAATTCTTCTGAGGTTCTGAATTCAATTTCCAACACCTACATGGTGGTTCCAAGCCATCTATAATAGGATCTGATGCTCTCCTGTGCATCAGGTTATTAATGAAAATAATTTTCATGTGTGGGGGTGTTTTGCCCACATGTATTTACTATGTATACCACATGCATGCAGTGCCTGTGGAGGCCAGAAGAGAACACTGGATTCCCTAGGACTGAAGTTACAGAGGGTTGTGAGGCACCCTGTGGGTGCTGGGGAGCAATTCTAGGTCCTCTGGAAGAACAGCCAGTGCTCTTAACTGCTGAACCATCTCTCCAGCCTCTAGTTCTTCTCTTTTGTCCCCCTGCTCTTCTTCCATGTCTGGGTTATATGAATTTTCATTTAAGTCTAATTGGAATTAGACTCTTGATATAAAGGTAAAAGTTGTAGCCGGGCAGTGGTGGCGCACACCTTTAATCCCAGCACTTGGGAGGCAGAGGCAGGCAGCTCTACAAAGCTAATTCCAGGACAACTAAGGCAGTTACACAAAGAAACCCTGTCTCAAAAAAACTAAAAGAGAAAATGGGTCCAGTGAGATGGCTAAGAAGGTAAAAGTGCTTGATACAAAAGCCTATGAACACACACACACACACACACACACACACACACACACACACACACACACACACACACACGAGTAATTAATTCTGCCTACCCAAGTGCATGGAAGGTCTTTCCACTTTCTGGTGTCTTCTTCAATTTCTTTCTTCAAAGATTTAAAGTTCTTGTTATACAAGTCTTCCACTTGTTTGGTTAGAGTTACTCCGAGTTATTTTATGTTATTTGTGGCTATTGTGAAGGGTGTTGATTCTCTGATTTCTTTCTCAGCCCTTTTATCATCTGTGTACTGGAGGGCTACTGATTTTTTTGAGTTAATCTTGTATTGTATTGTATTGTAATCTGATACATTGCTGAAAGTGTTTATGAGTTGTAGAAGTTCCTTGGTAGAAATTTCGGGGTCGCTTATGTAAACTATCATATCATCAGCAAATAGTGAGAGTTTGACTACTTCTTTTCTGATTTGTGTGCCCTTGATCTTTTTTTGTTGTCTTATTGCTCTAGCTAGGACCTCAAGAACTATATTGAATAGATGTGGAGAGAGTGGACAACCTTGTGTTGTTCCTGATTTCAGTGGGATCGCTGGGAGTTTCTCTCCATTTAGTTTAATATTGGCTGTTAGCTTGCTGTATATTGTCTTTATTATGTTTAGGTATGTTTCTGTATTCCTGCTCTCTCCAAGACTTTATAATGAAGGTATGTTGTATTTTGTCGAAAGCTTTTTCAGCACCTAATGAGCTGATCATGTGGTTTTTATTTTTCAGTTTGTTTATATGGTGGATTACATTGGCAGATTTTTATATGTTGAACCATCCCTGCATCTCTGGGATGAAACCAACTTGATCATGGTGGATGATGGTTCTGATGTGTTCTTGGACTTGATTTGCCAATATTTTATTTATTATTTTTGCATCAATGTTCATGAGTGAGATTGGTCTGTAATTCTCTTTCTTGGTAATGTCTTTCTGTGGTTTGGGTATCAGGGTAATTGTAGCCTCATAAAAAGACTTTGGCAATGTTCCTTCGGTTTCTATTGTGTGGAACAATTTGAGGAGTATTGGTATTAGTTCCTCTTTGAAAATCTTGTAGAATTCTGAGCTGAAACCATCTGATCCTGGGGTTTTTTGTTTGTTTGTTTGTTTGTTTTTTGGTTCGGAGACTTTTGATGATTGTTTCTATTTCTTCAACAGTTATAGGTCTGTTTAATTTGCTTATCTGGTTTTGATTTAACTTTGGTAAGAGATATTTATCCAGAAAGTTGTCCATTTCCTTTAAGTTTTCCAATTTTGTGGAGTACAGGTTTTTGAAATATGACCTGATGATGATCCTCTGTATTCCCTCTGTGTCTGTTGTTATATTCCCTTTTTCATTTCTGATTTTGATAATTTGGATATTCTCTCTCTGCCCTTTGGTTAATTTGGTTAGTTTGGATAAAGGTTTGTCTATTTTGTTGATTTTCTTGAAGAACCAACTCTTTGTCTCATTGATTCTTTGTATGTTTTCTTTTTTTCTATTTGTTGATTTCAGCTCTCAATTATTTCCTGCAGTCCAGTTCTCTTGGGTGAGTTTGCTTCTTTTTGTTCTGTTTTTGTTTTCAAATGTTCTGTTAATTCACAAGTGTGGGATTTTTCCAGCTTCTTTATATAGACATTTAGTGCTATGAACTTTTCTCTTAACACTGCTTTCATTGTGTCCCATAAATTTGGGTATGTTGTGTGGCCACTTTCATTGAATTTAATTTCTCCCTTTATTTCTTCCTTGACCCATTGATGATTCAGGTGAGCATTGTTTAATTTCTATGTGTTTGTGGTCTTTCTGCAATTAGTATTGCTGTTGAATTTTACTTTTAAGCCATGATGATCTAATAAGATACATGGGGTTATTCCATTTTTTTTTGTATTGGTTGAGGTTTGTTTTGTTACCAAATAGGTGGTCAGTTTTTGAGAAGGTTCCATGAGGTGCTGAGAAGAAGGTATATTCTTTTATGATTGGATGGAATATTCTATAGATGTCTGTTAAGTCCATTTGAGTCATAGCATCTGTTAGTTCCCTTATTTCTCCGTTCATTTTTTGTTTGACTAACCTGTCCAGAGTTGAGAGTGGAGTGTTGAAGTCTCCCACGATTAGTGTGTGGGGTTTATGTATGATTTAAGCTTTAGAAGTGTTTCTTTTACATATGAGGGTGCCCTTGTATTTGGGGCATAGATGTTCAGTATTGAGATTTCCTCTTGATGGAGTTTTCCTGTGATTAATATGAAATGTCCTTATTTGTCTCTTTTGATTGATTTTAGTTTGAAGTCTGTTTTGTTAGATATTATGATAACTACACCAGCTTGTTTCTTAGGTCCATTTGATTGGAAAAACTTTTTCCCAACCCTTTACTCTGAGGAGATATCTGTCTTTGAGGTTGAGGTGTGTTTCTTGTATGCAGAGGAAGGATGGATTCTGTTTTTGTATCTAATATGTTGGCCCTCTCTTTTTATCGGTGAGTTGAGTCCATTTATATTAAGGGATATTAATGACAAGCTATCTCCTGTTAATTTAGTTTTCGTTGTTGGTGATGTTAATGTGTGTGTTTTCCCCTTCTTTGTGATTTGCTGCTATGAGACAATCAATTGTCTGTGTTTTGTTGATGTAGCCAACTTCTTTGGGTTGGAGTTTTTCTTCTAGTATTTTGTATAGGGCTGGATTTGTGGCTAGAAAAATTTTTGGTTAAATCTGGTTTTGCCATGGTTAAATCTTGTTTTGTCCTTCTATGGTGTCATTGGTTAAATCTTGTTTTGTCCTTCTATGGTGATTGAAAGTTTTGTGGGGTATAATAGTCTGGGCTGGCATCCGTAGTCTTTTAATGTCTGCATAATGCTTGACCACAACCTTCTGGCTTTCATTGTCTCCAATGAGAAGTTAGGTGTAATTCTGATAGGTCTGCCTTTATATGTTACTTGGCCTTTTTCCTTTGTAGCTCTTAATATCCTTTCTTTATTCTGTATGTTTATTGTTTTGATTATTATGTGGCGATGGGACTTTTTTTTTTTTGATCCAGTCTGTTTGGTGTTCTGTAAGCTTTTTGTATCTTCATAGGCATAACTTTCTTTAGGTTGAGAACGTTTTCTTCAATGATTTTGCTAAATATATTTTCTGTGCTTTTGAGTTGAAGAACTTTTTCTTCTGTCCCTACTATTCTTAGGTTTGGTCTTTTCATGGTGTCCCATATTTCCTGGATATTTTGGGTTAAGCTTTGTTAGATTTAATGTTTTCTTTGACTGATTTGACTATTTCCTCTATTGTGGAATCTCTTCAGTGCTTGAGATTCTTTCTTCCATCTCTTGTATTCTGCTGTCTATGCTTGTGTTTGTGGTTCCTGATCATTTTCTCATGATTTCTGTTTCTATAATTCCCCTTGGCTTGTATTTTCTTTATTGTCTCTATTTCAGTTTTCAAGTCTTGAATAGTTTCTTTCATATGTTTGATTGCTTTTTCTTGGTTTTCTTTAAGGAATTTGCTGATGTCATCTAATTTTTTGTTTGTCTTTTCCTCCATTTCTTTGAGGGAAATTCTCATTTCCTTTTTAAGAGTTTCAAACAGGGACTGGAGAGATGGCTCTGAGGTTAAGAGCACTGCCTGCCCTTCCAAAGGTCATGAGTTCAATTCCCAGGAACCACATGGTGGCTCACAACCATCTGTAATGAGATCTGGCGCCCTCTTCTGGCCTGCAGGCATACATGCAGTACAGAACAATGTATACATAATAAACCTTAAAAAAAAAAGAGTTTTAAACATTCTCCTGAAGTTATTTTGTAGGTAATTTTCTTCTGCTTCATCTATATTTGGTTGTTCAAATCTTGCTGATGTAGGGTCTCTAGATTTTACTGGTGTTGTGTTGCTTTTTGTGGTGTTGCGTGTGTTCTTACCTTGTCTACTCATCTTTTCCTCTAATTGGTGTGGTTGGGGTCGTCTGTGATTCTGTTGATTAATCTTCTAGGTGCCAGTGAGTCCAAGGCTCAGATGGTTATTTCTCATGGTTCAGTCAGTGCCATGGTTTTAGTTACCACGTTGGTCACTCCATGTTCCTTGAGGTCACTCAGTGCTCCCAGGCTTTGTACCACTCCCATGGAGTTTGCTGTTTCAGGCTGTTCTGGCCTAGGTTGTCGGCTCAGATCTGTTTCTGTAAATGTCCCTTGTCTGGATTTGCTCCTGCAGAGGTCCCTGTCTTGGGATTGGTCCTGCAAAGGTCTCTGACTCTGATCTACTACCTCAGAGGTCCCAGACTCAGGTGTGCCCAGACCCACAGAGGACCTGGCTCAATCCTATTCCTTCAGAGGTCCCAAACTGACACCTTGACCCACAGAGGTTTCTGGTTCCTGCCTACTTACTTGGAGGTTCCAGACTCACACCCAGAACCATGGGGTCCTGGTCTACTCCCTCGAAGGTCCCAGATTCGTGCCCAGATCTGCAGTGGTCTCTGGCTCTTGCCCAGTTGCTCAGTGGTTGCTCCCCTGTACATGCTCCTGTGGAGTTCACTGTCTCAGGTCTGCTGTGGCCCAGGTAGCTGGCTCAGTCCTGCTTCCACAAATGTCCCTGGTCTGGATCTACTCCTGTTCCCATGGAGTTCTCTGTCCCAGTCCCAGTTTGGCCCAGGTTGTTGAGTCAGTCCTACTCTTTTGGAGTTCACTGCCTCGGGCCTGCTCTGGCCCAGGTTGCTGGCTCAGTCCTACTCCTGTGGAATTTGTTGCTTCAGGCTTGCTCTGGCCCAGGTTGCTGGTTCAGTCCTCCAATTTGAAGTTTCAAATGTATCAAAGATCCTAACAGCTGATTATCACTGGGGCTAGAATGTACGTGGAGATTCACAAGGGCCACTGCAACTACATACTTGCAGTGGTACACAAAACGCACAATTGGTCCTGAGTATTAGGAATATTCTTAAGATGAGCCTTTCCGCCGATGCAAATAATTCCAGTCAGACCAAATTAGACTGAATCAATGCCCATGTTTACTGCAGCACTCCTGGGTGGCCGGGAAAGCTTGGCAGGGAAAGAAAGAGAGACAGAGTGGGGGGACATGCAAAACCCAAAGACCACCTATTTTTAAATTTTTAATAAATTTTAATAAGTACTGTAATTTATCAAATTATGACAGGATCAATATAAGATATGTACCTACTTTATATACTACTTCTTTTAAAATTACTTTATTTTGTGTGCATGTGTGTGGATGAGTGTGTGCCACTATGTATGTTTTGAGGTCAGAGGACAACTTTGTGGGAGTCAGCTCTCACTTCCACCATGTGGATTCTAGGTCTCAGGCAGGCAGACTTGGCAGCCAGTCCTCTACTCTGAGCCATCTCAACAGATGCCTTCTGACATTTCTCTTTTTTTATATTTTTATGGTTTATTTAACTTTATTTTATGTGCATTAGGTGTGAAGGTATCAGATCCCCTGCAACTGGATCTTCAGACAGTTGTGAGCTGCCATGTGGGTGCTGGGAATTGAACTCGGGTCCTCTGGAAGAGCAGTCAGTGCTCTTAACCACTGAGCCATCTCTCCAGCCCCCCCTTCTGACATTTCTCTAATGCTTGCTAACATGTTTTGTTTTGTTTGTTTCCCAAAAAAGTTGGCATTAGACTTCAGAGATTAAGCAAGCAACAGTAACAAAATTTTATTCATTTACTTACTTATTTTATGTCTATTTTACTTATTTATTTTACATGCATTGGTGTTTTGCCTGCATGTATGTCTGCATGAGGGTGTTGAATCCACTGGAACTGGAGTTACAAACAGTTGAGAGCTGCCATATGGGTGCTGGGAATTGAACTCAGGACCTCTGGAAGAGCAGCCAGTACACTTAACCTCTGAGCCTTCTCTCTAGTTCCCCATAATTTTATAATAGTGTTTTGTGACTTACTTTTATGGCTGCCTTTCCTTTGAGGAAAATAATTTTGGTTCTCCATCTTCTGTAATAATAAAGCTCCATTTTAAAGCAAAGTTTAAGTCTAAAAAATTACACAAATGAAAAATGCCATTCAAGTAAAAACACGTGTTATATTTGGCATATAAATATTTTATTGATATTAATACATCTGTGAAGAAAAAGACACTGTCTTTATCTGAGAAAGGGTGTTTTACATCAGAAATTAGCAAATGTTTTAAGATGAATTATTTCTGTGTAAAACTGGTAAAGCATTAAAAGAAGTATTAAAAATATATACTAAAGCCCAAACCAAAACTCTTTCCTAAAAGTAATTACATTAAAAAGATAATTGCAATAAAGTTTCTTTAAACTGGTGACTTTCTATGATTTTATTTATCAGTATGAAACTTAGTTGTTAAAACAGCCCCAGTGCAAGATGGAGGAAGGACAGATATGAGAGCAAGGAAAGAGATATCTTGGTTGAGGGAGCCATTATGAAGTTAGCAAGAAACCTGGCTCTAGAAAAATGCCCAAGAACCCACAGGGGTGAACCCAGCTGGGACCCTAAGCAATAGAGGAGAGGGTGTCTGAATTGACCTTTCCCTGTAGTCAGACTGATGATTATCTTAAATATCACCATAGAACCTTCATCCAACAACAAATAGGGAACAGAGGCAATGACCCACATTGGAGCACTGGACTGAACTCCCAAGATCCAGTTGAAGATTGGAGGGAGTGAGAGTATGAGCAAGGAATTCAAGACCATGAGGGGGTCATCCACTGAGACAGTTTGCTTGAGCTAATGGTAGCTCACCAACTCCAACTGGACTGGGAGTGAACAAGCATGGCAACAACCAAGCCCCCTGAAGGGGGTTGACAGCTGGGGAAGACTGAGGGGCCACTGATAGTGACACTGGGATGTGTCTCTACTTGTATATACCAGCTTCATGGGATCCTATTCTCTTTGAATGTAAACCTTGCTCGACCTATATGTACTAGTGAGCACCTTGAACTTTCCACAGGGTGGGGTACATGGCACTCCCTTAGGGTTGGAGGGGTGGGGGCAGGGTCTGTGGAGGGAGAGGGAGGGGACTGGGAGGACTGGATGGAGTGGGAATTTGGATTGATATTTTTTAAGTAATAAAAAAGGAAAATAAATAAATAAAAAACAGCCCCAATGCAAAAACAAATTAAAGTATGGGCTGTTGCAATTGAGATGGAGGCTATTAACAGCAAGTCTACCCACACCTCACTACTCCCACTACTCCTAGTACCAAAAGTGTTCTATGGAATGCCTAGCCTGGAGCTCTGAGTAAAATGATTCCTAAGTCACTATCCTAGACACCATGGAGGGATGTTTATGCAAAGCTACTTCAGTGAAAAAGAGTATGAGATAATATATCAAGACATCACAGCATAACTAGACTGCTTGTGTTTTGACTACAGCCAGTTACTTTAAGCAAACACTTATTTGATTAGTTGTCTATACATAGCACTTACCCTTTTCCCCAGGCAACTACTGATGTAGTTCCATTGGACTATATGATCTCCAAGAGCTTCATTATATTAATTTTGCACACTCTACAAATATCTTTGGCATTTAGTTGTACATTAAATATCACAATATAACTCATAGATTTTAACCAAGACAGTGACCTCTGACTCCTGCTATTACAAATCAGAACTGGATAAAATATATATTAAAACACTATCTCAAGACTTTACAAAGTGAACACAATGGACAAATTGTAGCATGGACTCAAAAATTAAAGAATCACAGGGCTAGAGAGATGGCTTTTGCAGTTAAAGCTGCTCTTTCAGAAAACCTGGGTTCAATTTCCAGCACCTACATGATGTTTTGTGAAACCATCTGCAACTCCAGTCCCAAGGGTCCAATGCCCTTTTCTGGCCTCTGCAAACAGTGCAGACACATGGTGCACTAACACACACACACACAGAACATATAGAAAAGTGAGTTTTCCCTTTCCCTCTTTTCTCCTACGGCTTTTCTTTAAGGGAAAAATTGAACTGCAGAGCTTCTTAGCAGCACTTATACAGGGTGTTAAAACTCCAAGAAGAAACTATCTCTCTGCACAGAACTGGTAAAAAGATACCTCTTTTTGAAAAAGTGAGCTGGAGAAGAGAATGACCCCAGAAATGAGTAAGAGGCTCCCAAAGACACAAGTTACCTGTGAGTTGCATGTACATGAGGCGGGCCTGAGGCCAGAAGCACTAACTTCAAGAAGTGAATAAAGGCATCCAACCTCTACACCTCTGCTCTCCTTGTTCTGTTCTGTGTTTAGCGACACTTCTGACCTCTACCCACTGCATCCAATCTCCAGTGACTCCAGATCCCAAGGGACCACACAAGCTGGACGTATATATGGAGGTATGAGTGATGTATAGATCTAAATTGACATTGACAGAGATCTTGAAAGGTAAGAAACCCTGTCTGCAGATAGGAATTTTTAAAATTTGCAGTCGAAAGCTAATATGATTGGTAATCTGCAAAAATAACAATAATCATTTAAATAACACTTTTTAGGCTTTTACAAGACTCATATCTAAACAATGAATATTCAAAAAGTCCTAAACACAATAAAATGATTCTAAAAATGAAGAATCAGTCAAAAGTGACTACAAAGGTGACATATTTGTTAAGATGGTCAGACAAAGGCTTTCAAGCAGGTAAAATTGAACACATGAAACAAAAGAAGAAAAATAATTTATTTGGCAAAGGAATGAAATTATATAAAGAGAACAAACAGACGATGGAATCAAAATTACTTCTTTGAGGAGCTTTTAAAAAATCCTAAAATGTATATGGTACCACAAAAAGCCTGCAATAGCAAAAGCCATCTCAAGCAAAAAGAAAAAACAGAAGGATAACTTTAAAATATACTACACAGTCATAGTTATCAAAGCAACACAGTACTACCACAGAACAGACACATAGATTGTGATGGTTATTGTCATCAATTTGACAGGATGCAGACTCACCCGGGGATACAACCTCTGGGTATTCCTAGAAAAATGATCTAGATTAGGTCAACTTCTGATCACGCCTTTCAGACTGATACAAGTTTCCCACCCTCCTCCCCTTCAGACTGTCTTCCTGCATAGCCACTAAGCGTTGCCCACTAACCGCACAGGTCCTGGACCACACTTCAGCCTGAAGACTACACATGACAGAAGAGTAATTCTCCAAAATGCATTGATGATGCATTTTCAGTTGCCAGTATTAATTGGATTGCTTCCATGACATTGCTTCCTGTGTCAAATGTGCAATTTGTCACTTGCGTCAACCTTTAACTGACCTTACAGGTTACTGATGCTCATTTTCAGCATTAAGCATCTAAAAACAAATCATTTTTGGACATTAGTTCTTAAACAAAAAAGATAGTTCTTAGACCTCAGGAAATCCTCTGCCTCCTAAGTACTAGGATTATAGATGCAAGCCACCATGACCAACATAGTTTGATAAATGTTTAAAAGACTTTGTTTTTTCAAATGTGTATATATATGCGTATACATCTATAAGTGTATTGTCACATGTATGTAAATGCCTGTGGAAACAGGAAAGGGTTTTGGATCCCCTTTGTTAGAGTCAGAGACAGTTCTGAGCTGCCCTGTGTAGGTGCTGGGAACCAAAACCAAATCTATCCTCTGGAAGAAGAGCAAGCACTCTCAGCCACCAGATTATATCCTCAGGTATTGATAAACCTTTTTTATAAATCTTGGTATGGATTTTGGTTTTTTTCTGTTTCCAATGTTGTTACTGAGATGATAACGTGGTTTTCTTTTTTGTGTTGATATGATACAATCACAGTTATTAAAACATATTAAGCCAGCATTTCAGTGCTTGACTAAGCCTTCAATTTGTCATGAGGCACCATCATTTTTATACATTGCTGCACTCAGTATACTACTTTTTTATGGTTTTTCAAGATAGGGTTTCTCTCTCTAACAGTTCTGTCTGTCCTGGAACTTGCTTTGTAGACCAGGCTAATCTTGAACTCACAGAGATCCTCCTACCTCTGCCTCCTGAGTGCTGGGATTAAAGGTGTGCACCACCACTGCACTTGTATGTAGGTACACCACTTGCTTGCCTGGTGCCCAAAGAGGTCAGAAGAAAGTATCATATCCTGAAGAGGAACGCACCAGAGGAAGTGGAACACGAATCAAATCATCCCACACTAGCTCCGAATAGAGTATAATAAGGGGTTCTTTATTAAAGGGGAACTCACGGATCACAACGAGGAACAGGAGCAGAATCCAACATCCAGATGTGGCAAGCCGGGAGACAGAGAGTGAGCAGAAGGACCCTCGCTCATTTTGGTACCCAAGGCCTCGCCAAACCTGGTTCAGCCTCTGAAAAGCCATTGGCAGAAGGAGTTCCCCATTACCTCCCCATTTTGTCTAAATAAGAGAGTTCCAAACCCAATACAAAACTATATATAATAAGAAAAGATATCAAGTATAAAAATTAGAATTATTGGGGCTGGAGAAGATGGCTCAATGGTTAAGAGCACTGCCTGCTCTTCCAGAGGTCCTGAGTTCATATCCAGCAACCACATGGTGGCTCACAACCATCTACAGTGAGATCTGGTGCCCTCTTCTGGCCTGCAGGCAGACATGCAGGCAGAGCACTGTATACATAATTAATAAATAAACCTTTAAAAAATTAGAATTACAACCAGCATAAACAATATTAAGCAAGAAACACATGCTAAATGTTTTAATAATTATTCTATCCTAAGGAGTCTGTCTTGTATTAGAACTGGCTTGGCTAAGTCATAAGAGGAAAATAACTATGACTATCTAATCTTCAACCCCCTCAAAGGCCTGAGAAGGGATATAATATTTCTTGAATGGGAAGGAACTGCCATCAAGCAGCTTCCAAAATGTGCAGTAGATAACAGAGACAACTAACTACCTGGGCAGTCACCCAAAGTCTCATTTGCGACATTGGGGCAACCAACTTTGGCTAAGGCCTAGAGTAACTGACAGACCATTTTTAGAGGCAGGAAAATTTTCAAAACTGTCTTACCCTGTCTTGGCAAGGTTTGTCAGTCTTTGTTCTTGTATTCTGCTTGTCCTGTCCAGACATCGTGCATTTTATCAGTGGTCAATGCATGGGCATTTCCTTGCCCAAAGGTCAGTTTTTCCAAGAAGAAAACAAGCTCCAAGTGGAGTGTCTTCAGTGCTCAGCATTCTCTCAGGAATAGATCAGTGCTGCCAGGAGCAATCGTGTCTCACATCAGCAGAACACTAAGTTGTTAAATGCCATATTCTACAGTTCTTTAAAGTGGTCAAAGATTGCCTATCTATGCAGAATACCATCTCTATGTATCTAAAGAACCTGATTAATCTAACTACAAGTATGACAAACATGGGTGACTAGTGACCCCATAATACTTAATACCTTTATATAACTTAAAGAATAAGACTTCATATTAGAATATTAAACAATATTTAAACAGCTGTGTAGCAAATGAGGAGGACAATGACCTCTAAATGTAAACAATGTCTAAGTATCTTGGTTAGAGGTAGAAATGAGCCATGATGTGCAAGACAGCAGGCTGTGGCAGGGAAAGGGTCCTAGGCCCTGGCAGGTGGTCCGCAAGCAGGCGAGAAATGTGCCCAGGCTGGCAAACTGGGAGCACAGTTGCAGGGGGCAGAGGGGGTATCTCGGTAAGCATGGACTTGTTCCCACGTTGGGCAGCAGATGAAAAGGAACACATCTGCAGAAGAAGGGGAATGCAAATCAAATCATCCCTCACTAGCTCCAAATAGGATATAATAAGGGGCTCTTTATTAAAGGGGAACTCATGGATCACAATGAGGAACAGGAACAGAATCCACATCCAGGTATGGCAAGAGGGGAGAGAGAGCACAAGCACTTTTTGGTACCCAAGGCCACGCCTCTCAAAGGCCATTGGCTAAAGGAGGTTCCCATCAATATCCCCCTCGATCTGGAGCTATGGATGGTTGTGAGCCTTCGTGTAGATGCTGTGAACCAAACCCAGGTTCTCTGAAAGAGCAACAAGTGCCATTAACTGCTAAGCTATCTCTCTAGCCCCCAACAGTGTTATTCTTTTATTCTCTACTCTTTTGTGTGTTAAGTACTGGAAACTAAACGTAGGGCCTCCGTGTGCTAGAAAAGCTAGGCAAGTACTCTACACAACCCTTCTTTTATTTTTGGTGTTTTGAGACAGTGTCTTGCCAAATTACCAAGGGTAGCCTTTAACTCACTCTGTAGTCCAAGAAAGACTTATTATTCTTCTGACTTAGTTTCCTGAGGAAATAAAATAAGGCTTATACCACCAGCCCCAGATAGTCCACTACTTTTTAAAACTTAATTGTTCCACTGATTTCTGATAAGTGTCCTTGCCTCACATATGTAGTAGGTGTCTTTATGTTTCCTTTATCTCTATCTGGTTTTGTTTCATATATTTTGAAGCCCCATTGGTAGGTATATGCACATTTAGAGTTATTACTTCTTTTGGTGGGCTACCTATTTGTAATTGTGTTGTGTCTTTTTTCCTCAATAGTCTTAATACTTCCCCTTCAGTGTAAGCTGTCCAAATTTATGACCTGGAAGTATTCCATCTCACATTCCTGAGTTACATATCTTAATCTAATTTAGTCAGAAAATCTAGTAGTTTACATGTTTCTAAAAACAGATCTATTGAACTTAGAACAAGTTGAGAATTCTGTGACTAAAGCACACAACCCCCATGTACAAGGCCGTCTCACATTACCAAAAAGGAAAAGTTTTAGAAAGTGTTCTGTGAACTAGTTTATTGAGTGTTGAAATGGTATATGGTGCCTTCTGCTGAGTTTTCCTCTACATTTGAAGGAGCTCTAGCCTGTTTACTTCTTTATACTTCCTCAGCACTAACCTTTCCCCATAAGAAATAATTATCACAGTGACATCCCCAATCCTTATATCTCTCTCTGTCTCTCTCTCTGTCTCTCTTTCCTCTCTCTCTCTTTCTCCTCTCTCTGTCTCTCTCTCCTCTCTCTCTGTTTCTCCCTCTCTCTGTTTCTCCCTCTGTCTCTCTGTTTCTCTGTCTTTCTCTCTCTCTCTCTCTCTCTCTCTCTCTCTCTCTCTCTCTAAATGCCAACCCAAATTCCTGAGGGAGCCAAGATCTACTTGATATCTATTTCTGTATCTGTGGGTAGTAGAGAATTTTGTCAGGTTGTTTTTAGTCCTAACAAGGCAGTATACAGCAATATAACTGGCTGTGTCACTGGTGGAGGAAATTGTATCCCCTCCCTACCTACTCATGGCTGATATGTCCCTTGCAAAGCCCTTTGCAAAAACAAAACAAAACAAAACAAAACAAAAAAGCTACAAACCAGAAAACAGCCCTTACAGTCAGAGAGAGGAACTGTCTTTGGTGAAATTTGGCAGAGAAGTTAAAGGAAAAAAAGTGGAACATCCCTGGGACGTGAGGATTATAACACCTGCCTCAGGGGGTTGTTCAGTAGGTTAGAGCATTTCCTGCCAAGCCTGGATGACCTGAGTTCTATCCCCAGGACACACAGGTGGAAATAGGGAACTGACTCTTTCAGTTTGTACTCTGGTTTTCACATGCATTACAATACATAAATAAGATATACTAAAAATAAAATAGTCTAGTATGCTATAAAACACTTCTTTATGTACAAACAAGATTTATCACCTTACTATTTTTGTTGGAATTTGAAAAGTTGGTACTTTTAGCTTATATTTCCTTCAAATTCTTTAACTTTAGAGAAAGACAGTTGGCATTTGATGATATCCCCCCTGGTGTTGGGGACTGAACACAGGGCCTTACAGTGCAGGCAAGTCTGCCACTGAGCTAAATCCCAAGCCCTCAGGAAATTATTTTAAAGTCCTTTATCCTTTCTGTTTACTGCTCTGCTTTCCACCTTCAGTGTGGGTGATTAAATCCACCCACATTATTCTCAAAGAATTCATGTTAATTGAAAGGTATTTTAACCTTCAGAGTATTTTCATAAACACATATGGAGCATTTTATCTTGTAGAGACTAAAATTGAAAGCTAAAAATCCCCCGCTCTTTCTGGAAAGCACTAACCCTAAATACCAGTTCTTGAATAAATACTAAATCTCAAGTTCTCAGATTTTATATCCACTCATTTTAAAGTTTGCAATAAAGTCTGTGTTTTTTTTGAATATGTGAGTAATAAAAAATAACTAAAGTGTAATTATATTTTTAATTGGCATGGATTATAGTGAATTTAAAACTTTTTAAAAATTAGTATTATTCTGTATGTGTGCATACCTGTGTAAGTTTATATGCACCATGTGTGTTCAGGAGGCCAGAAGATGGAAGCAGATCTGCCTAGAAATGGAGTTACCAGCAGTTGTGAGCTATCATGTAGTTCTTAGGAACTATACCTGGGTCCTCTGCAAGAGCAGTATACACCCTGAACAGCTGGACCTATCTCTCCAGTCCTAGCATGAGTTAGCAATATATCTTTGCACATTAACCTGATGTGCCTGTATACATATGGCCATTGGTAGAAACTTTATGAAGTACTATTGGAAACATACCCTGGGGCCAGTGAAATGCCTCAGCAGATAAAGATCCTTGCTGTGCAAACCTGACAGCCTCGTTCAATCCCTAATTCTCACTAGAAGGAGAGAACTGACTCTCAAAAGTCTCCCTCTAATTTCCACACATGTAAATAGTACAAACACACTTGTACACACTCATCATACACACTCATAACAATAGTAAATAAATATCATTTTTCAAAAAAACACTCTAGGAAGTTGATTTTTTTTAAAGATTTATTTATTTATTATGTGTACAGCATTCCTTCCATGTGTGCCCGCATGCCAGAATGGGGCGCCAGGTCTCATTATAGATGGCTGTGAGCCACCATGTGGTTGCTGGGAATTGAACTCAGGACCTCTGGAAGAGCAGTCAGTGCTCTTAACCACTGAGCCATCTCTCCAGCCCCGGAAGTTGATTTTTAAGAACAAAAAAAATACAAATCTGCTTAAGTTTGTTTTATGTACATTTTCTTTTCAAAGTAGAAATCTTTCTCAGTTCTTTGCACTCTAATTTAAATAAATAGAAGTTCTATGAATTCTGTGATTGGAAGAGAAAGACAGAAATATATTCACAGTGACTAAGAATTTTAAAGTCGGGCGGTGGTGGCGCACACCTTTAATCCCAGAACTTGGGAGGCAAAGGCAAATGGGTCTCTGTGAGTTCTAGTATAGCTGTGGCTACACAGAGAAAGCCTGACTCAAAAAACCGAAAGAAAAAAACTTCATATGTGAAAGATAAAAATACTTTTATATATTAAATTATTTCTATTTGAAATAATTTGGAAATAGAAATATCCATGTTTTGGTTTCTGAGTGAAATGATATCAGTATTCTTTTTGGTCACTATTAATCTTCATGATAGGAAGCTGGAGAGATAGCTTGGTGGTGAAGAGCACTTGTTGATCTTGCAGAGAACCTGGGTTCAGTTCCCAGCACTCACATGTAAGCTCACAACTATGTATAACCCAGTTCCAGGGGATCTGACACCCTTTTTCTGGTCCCTCCCAGACACTACATCCATGTGGTGTAGGAAAACAACAAAAGTAAAATAAGTAGATCTTTAAAAACCCAAACCAAAACATCTTATGGTGTGGTTGAGTATAGATATCAGTTGGTAGGGTATTTAACTAGCATACATATGCCCTGGAACCATCCCTAGCACTGGATAAACTAAGAGTAGTGATGCACACTTAGAATCCAGAACTCAGGAGGTGAAGGCAGAAGGAGCAGATGCTCAGGAGCATCTTTTGGCTACATAGGGAGTTTATGACCAGCCTGGGCTAGAGACCTGTCTCTAAATAATTACATAAGTAAGGAAGTAAATAGAGCCTCATAAAAATATTTTTAAATTCACCCAAAAATATAAGTTTTAAAGAAAAGTGCTTTTTATATTTTTATATAGTATTTTAGTTTATCCTTTAGAATAAACTCTAGTTTGAAGCTATGGATGCATTTCAATCGTACAGCATTTACCTGAAATGTGAGGCCTTGACGTTAGTGAAATCAAATTCTATTTTAGAAACAATTCTGTGATTTTTTGAGAGTGTTGACTCATTGTCTTCTAGCATCTAGGTTACTGTCAAGAAGTCCAATGCAATTCTGATTATTTATGTCTTTACTATGTCTTCCTAGAAGGCTTCAGGGTATGCACTCCACTGTTCTAATGTGCTGATGTCCCTTCATCTAAGTGTTGCACAGTAGCTTTATCAGTCTTCTTGAATTTTGTTTTGTCGTTGTTGTTTATTCCCAGCAAAACTGAACAAAGCCCACAGAATTCCCATATATCCTCGCCTCCTCAGACACATCAGCCTCACTGTCTGTCAACATTAGAAGAGTACTTTTGTTACAACTGATGTACACACATTGCTATCATCTACAGTTTTCATGAAAACTCACTTTTGATGCTATACATTTTATGAGACTTGACAGATGAATAATAACATGTGACTACTATTGTAGTGTCATACAGAATCATTTCCCTGCCCTAAAAATCCTCTATACTTTGTCTATTCCTCCTTATTTCTCTTGGAAACCACTGGTCATTTTTTCATTGTTTCTTTACTTTTGCCTTTTCTAGAATGCCATGTAGTTCAAATCATATAATTGCCTTTTCAGATTGGCCTCCTTTACTTAGTAAAATGCATTCAAGGCAGCTTTGTGTCTTTCCCATCTTTTAGTTTCTTTGTCTTACTAATGTTCTATTGTTTTGATATACCACAGTTAATTTGTCCACTCCTTACAGAAAGATCTCATTTCTAGTTTGAAACAAATATGAGCAAAGTGGCAATAAGCATCTATGTTCGAGTTTTGTGTAGATGTTGTTTTTAAACCACATGACTAAATAGGCAAAGAGTAATGTTTTTTAAATAATTTATTTGTGCTTTATGTGCACTGGTGTTTTGCCCACATGTGTGTCTGTGTGAAGGAGTTAGAGTTGTTTGCCATAAGGTTGCTGGGAATTGAACCCAGGTCCTCTGGAAGAGCAGTCAGTGCTCTTAACCACTGAGCCATCTCTCCAGCCCTGCAAAGAGTAATGTTATTGGATTGTGTAGTAGGGATTGGTGTAGGAGGTTCTTTTGTTCATGTGTTGCTTTCATTGGCTAATGAATAAAGAAACTGCTTTGGGCTTGATAGGGAAGAACTTAGGTAGGCAGAAGAGACAGAACTGAATGCTGGGAAAAAGGGCAGACTGAGAGAGACGTCGCCATGGATCTTTTGCCTGAGATGGACGCTGGTTAGAATCTTGCCAGTAAGCCACAGTCATGTGCTAATACACAGATTAATAGAAATGGGTTAAATTAAGATGTAAGAATTAGCCAATAAGAAACTAGAGCTAATGGGCCAAGCAGTGTTTTAATTAATAGAGTTTCTGTGTGGTTATTTCGGGTGTAAGCTATCCGGGTGGCCAGGACAAACAAAGGGCCACCCTCCTCATGTAACAAGGGATATGTTAAGTCTTATAAGAAACTTTCTTAACTGGTTGTACCAATATACATCTATGGTGATTTGAATAGGTATGGCTCCCATAGACTCGTGTGTTTGAATGCTTGGCTCATAGGGAGTGGAAGTATTAGGAGATGTGGCCTTGTTGGAGGAAGTGTGTCACTGTCAGGGAGGCTTTGAAGTCTCCTATGCTCAAGCTATGTCCAGTCGCCTTCTGATGCTCCTTCTCCAGCACCGTAGACACGCCACCATTCTTCTTGCCATGATGATAATGGACTAAACTTCTGAACTGCAAGCCAGCCCCAATGAAATGTTTTCCTTTATAAAAGTTGCTGTGATCATGTTGTCTCTTCACAGCAATAAAACCTTAACTAACACAGCATCCCAACCTACAACAACTGAGAGCTCCCATTGCTTCTCACCCTCTTCAGCATTTAATATTAATGTTTTGAATTTTGGTCACTTTGATAAGTAGTGGTATCTCACTGTTGTTTGAATAGCCCTTATAACATATGATACTGTACACCATTTCACGTTTATTTTCCACTTATATTACTTCATTTATTTATTTATTTATTTATTTATTTATTTATTTATTTATTTATTTACTATGTACACAGTGTCCAGCCTCCATGCCTGCAGGCCAGAAAAGGGCACCAGATCTCATTACAGATGGCTGTGAGCCACCATGTGGTTGCTGGGAATTGAACTCAGGACCTCCGGAAGAGCAGTCAGTGCTCTTAACTTCTGAGCCATCTCTCCAGCCCCCTTATATTACTTCTTTTGTGGGATATTTGATTGTGCAGGTCTTCTCAGTTTTGAATTAGGTAGTTTTCTTATGCTTAAGAATTATTTGTATATGTTGAATACCAGCCCTTTATCAGATATGTTCTGATACTGATAATGAGCAAGGGTTGTCTCTCAATTTATGACTTTCCCTTTCATTCTATTAATAGTATCTTTAAAAATATTTATTTTTATTCATGTGTATATCATGTCTGTGCATGTGTGTGTGTGCATGCCAGTGGCCACAGAGGTCAAAAGAGGGCATCCGATCCCCTGGAGATGAAGTTACATACAGTTGTGAGTCACCTGATGTACGTACTGAGAATTAAACTCTGATCTCAGTGGTTAGAGCTGCGAGTGCTCTAACTACTGAGCCATCATCTCTGTAGCCCTTCAACACTATCTTCTGCCAAGCAGATTTATTTTTGTTTTTGTTTGAACCCAAACCTTTGCATGCTCAGTGTAACAGTGAGCAACATCCCTAATCCTTTTTGTTTTGTTTTTGTTTTTTAAGATAGTCTTGCTGTACAGCTCAGACTGGCTTTGAACCTGTGATTGTCCTGCATCAGCTTCTTTGCAATCCTGGAATTATAGACAGTTGCCATTATGCCTCTCTTAGCGCAGAGTTTTTTGTTTGTTTTAATAAAGTCTGATTTATCATTTCTTCCTTTTGTTGACTGTGTTTTCAGTGTTCCCTTTCTTCTAAGTTTTCACAGTTTTTACATTTTACATTTAGATCTTTGATTTACTTTAAGTTTCTTAAAGGTAAATCGATATCTAGATCCTCCACTGTTCTCCACATGTGGGTATTCAGTTACTCTGGCACCATTTGTTGAGAAGACTATTCCCTCTTTAGTCAATTGCCTTTGACTTTGTCAGCAGGATCAGGTGGCCGCACATGAGCTATTACTGGGCCTCCTACTTTATTTTGTCCTGATTACTATTGCTTTGAAGGGTTGGTGAGCTCTCTGTTTGTTTTTCAAATGAAGTCTCACTGTGTTACCCAGACAACTATTGAACACATAAGTTTAAGTGACCCTCTGTCTCATCCTCCTGAATGCCTGGAATTGGAGGTGTGTGCTGTCACATTGACTCTTGCAGAGCCTTGACTGGTACTTAGTTTATTCCTATGTAATGTAAATTATTATTAGTTTAGGTCTTGAACTTGTTGTTTCCGCTTGGTGTAATTTCTTCTGGTTTTTTGTTTTGTTTTGTTTTGTTTTTAATTCTCCTCCCCATGCCCCATCCTCTCTTGACAGGATCTCACAGTGTGTCCCAATGGCTTGCCTTGATTTTACAATGTAGAGCAGGCAGGCCTCAAACTCTAAGAGATCCTCCTGCCTCTCCTTCCTAAATGCTGGGATTATTGTGTGTCACCATGCCTGGCAGTTTCTCTACTTTCTTTATCCTGATTTCCTATGAGTTACTTAAATATTTAGCCACAGTTCTTTTTGTATTTCACTGTAACTGGCTCTAGATAAGTAAGTGAGCAGCCTTTTAGGCATTAAGTTAAGACTTTACTTTGCTTATTTACAATTTACCAAAAAATACCAGTACTCACAGCTCACTAGTGTGGATTAAATATTGGAACCATGTGTTCTATATTCCTGTAGTCTCCCCTGATTTAATATACCCGCCTTAAATACAGCCTATATACAGGTTCATAATCACAACAGGCAGTGAGATATCACCCTGGGCGGGACTGATAAAATCAAAGGAGCCTTTAAAGATGAAACATTAGAGAAACTCATGAGTTTGTTGCCTCGGGGCCTCTGGGAGCTGAAAGGAATCTCATATCAGCAGTCAGCAAGAAAGCAAGGATCTCCATCCTATAGTTTCCAGAATGCAAATTCTGTAATGAATCAATGATCTTGATAGAGGATGACTCTGAACCTTTCTGAGACTCATAGCCCCAGTTACACCCCAGCTTTAACTTAGCATAAGAACCAACTGCCCTGCACAAAAACTGTGGGATAATTTTGTAAGGTTTTGTTTTGTTCATTCAGTGCTGGGGGTCAAACCCAAAGCTTCCTGAAAGTTAATCATGTGGCGTACCAATGAACCATACTCACAATTTGTTCTACAATGTGATTAATACTATCAACTTGATTGTATTGAGATGCTTAAGAGATTAGTAAAGTCCTCTAACAGATGAGTGGCATGTGAGATGGCAACTAAGGGGTCAAAGACCTACACTAAATGTAAGTGACACTGTCAATCGGCTGGGAGTCCAGATGGAGCAAAAACATAAGGAGGAAGCCAGCAGGAATGGGCATACTCTTTCTCATTCGCCACATCTGGCGTTCATGATACCTTGCTCTGGCTCTGCTGTATGATGCTCTGCCTCATCATAGACCCAGAAACAATGGGGCCATCTTACTAAAGACAGAAATCTGTGAAATGGCTAACCAGGATAGTTGTAAGTCCACCCAAGGCAAACCATTTCTATCAAATTCTTTGTGCATTATAAAGTTTCTCACTTTGCCTATGAGAAAAGTACTATTTTCACAAGGTGAAGACTGTTACATCTAATCTTTGGGTTGTTTGTTCCCCATCCACAGGTGTGTATAATTTTTTTTTTAAATCCTACATATGTTGATGAGCACTTGGTTCACAGACTCCAGAGGGAATCTTTTCAGGTCTCAGGTTTTTCTCTTTGCAGCTTCAGACTTTTTCCTTGCAGATTCTAGCAACCCAGGCCCTACCCCCTCACCCCACCCCAATTTCAAATCAGGGAGCTTCCTCAGAGAGGAAGATCAATGGACTCTATCTGAGTTCCATCACTGCATGCCATGGCCTGGAAACTCAAGGTAAGATGAGAATTCTGAAGATAATCTTACCAGTGCTGTCTCACATCCATCACTGCCCTTTGTTATTTTTGCCTGATATCTTGAAACTATCATTCCATGTATATCTCCTGTTTTATTTTTTCATTTGTTATTATTAATTTGGTTTTCAAGGCAGTGTTTTGTGTAGCTTTGGCTGTCCTGGAACTCACTCTGTAGACCAGACTGTCCTCAAACTCAGAGATTCACCTGCTTCCTCTGCTTCCTAAGTACTGGGATTAAAGGCATGCACCACCACTGCCCTTTACTTGGGAGGATAAATCTAATTCCTGTTACTTCATTTTCACTGAGTGGAATTCTAGTGCTATACTGTAGACTTAATTTTTTTTTACATTTATTCAGTGTGTGTGTATGTGTGTATGTGTGTGTGTATGTGTATGTGTGTGTATGTGTGTCTGTGTGTGTGTATGGGTATACTCCCCAGTGTACACAGATGTGGAGGCCAGAGAGTAACAAAAGTAGTTTTCTTCTATTGTTTTCCACCTTATTTCTTGTAGACAAGAGTCTCTCACTGAACCTACTGCTTGCCATTTGTCATTTGTCATGCTCCTGGAGTTTGCCCGAGTTTTAGGGTTATAGATGTGTGTTTCCATGCTCAGCCTTTTCATGGGAACTGGGGATACAAGCTCAGGTTGCCATGCATGCATAGCAAACACTTGGCCTGCTAAGCCATCTTCTCAAGTCCCTCTCTGATACGTTTATCCAATTATTCTTTATCAATTAAAAATCGGGAGTCAAATATCGGGTAAGAACCTGAATGATCAGTGAATCAGCGGAGAAGCAACCAGTGACCTCCTATCCCTTCCATTCCTCCATCCAAAAGGACTGAGATTCTCTCTAAAACCTGCCTTACTATTTCCTGTCTATCTGTCCTCAGTCCTCCAAAACCCCTATGGTTAATTTTGGTCCGCTAGTGGCTAGTTCGGTCCTCTGATTCAAAGCAAACTTTATTGTCAGAATGCGATCAAAATATCACACAACACCTCTTCCTAGATTATCCAACTGGGTGAAGGCTGGTGAAATGTTACCTCCTCTACGTAGCCTAATCCTAACCTCTAAAAAGAAGAATTATTTCTCTTCTTTATATTCCCATGAGACTAATTGTATTATATCATTATTTTATTTCTACAATATGCATAATGGTTTGTCTCAATAACTTGATTAGATGACTAACTTTCCTGCTGGAATATGTAAAGATGTGTATTGATGCCATTGACATTGGATAAATGTATGTCTGTTTTTACTGTACAGTATTGACTCTCATGATTACAGAAACTGAAAAGTCTCATGACAATCAGTCGGAAAGGCATAGAGAAACCAGTCTTCCTTCTGCCTTCTTATCCTCCTCAGTTCTCAATGAATTGGATGGTCCCCACCCACCTAGGGGAGGGTCAGCTGCTATATCCAGTTCATCTATTCAAATGCTAACCTCATCAGGAGAGATGCCTCCCCATCCCTCACCACAGGGGCTTAGGAGAGCTGGCTGTTAGTCCCAGTGGCCCAAACTGACCAGCTCAGCTATCACCCAGACCCACATCCTAGGCCATCAGTTGGCCCACCCTAACATCTACCCCATCTGTGACCTGCTGGAACTTGTGAAGGGACTGGTCCTGCAGGATCTCCATGACTAGGGACAACAGTGGGCTATCTGAGAGTTTCGGTGAGGGTCCAGAGATGATGGTGTGTCAGAGGCCTTGAACCAGTCCTATGACTCATTGCAATGACCATTTTGCTGGTGGGGCTGATTGGACAAAAAGGCAATGCTGGGTGACACACTGCAGCTCCAGATACCATTGGGATGAATGGAGAGGTGCTAGAAACACAGAGGAGTGAGGGGGATATTTTTGTTTTTCTGTTTTTAATTAATATTTTGGGGGGATTTTCTCAGGGGGAGATGCTTCAGGGATGAGGGGTGGATATGGAGGGATTGGGAGTTGACTGGGATTGTGGTGCATGATGTGATATTATACAAAGAATCAATAAAGAATTATGTTATTTAAAAAATACCCTCTATAGAAGTAAGCTTTTCAACAGTAATATGAACTACCCAACATAGGTAGTTATACTTATGAAGAATTAGAGGTGTATTTAGCGCACAGTTTTAGAAGTTTAAAGTTTAGGGGCTGGAGAGATGGCTCAGAGGTTAAGAGCATTACCTGCTCTTCCAAAGGTTCTGAGTTCAATTCCCAGCAACCACATGGTGGCTCACAACCATCTGTCCTCTTCTGGCCTGCAGGCATACACGCAGACAGAATATTGTATACATAATAAATAAATGAATATTTTTAAAAAAGGAAGTTTAAAGTTTAGCACCCTTAGTTTCATGGTAAAAGGCTATCACTTGGCTACATCATCTCATGACATGTATACCTATATGTACAGTAGATATGTGGAGAAGCAAATCAGGAGATGGCCTCCTTTGTAACAGTCCTCTACTGAGAACTCAGGGAAGGGTAAAGCTACTCATGCCTCCAGTGTCCTAAGGTCCCATGTCATAAGGGCTCCACCACCCTCTAAAATCATCTTTGCACCCAGCCTTTAACACATGAATGTTTGAGAGAATACAGACCATATCTGAACCACAGTCACATAGCTACACCAAGATGTTTAGCCAGCTCATTGGAATCCGTGGCTCAGTCAGGGTAACACATAACCATCACAGCTACTTTGAAGGAAGTCATAACCTATGAGATAGGCATCTTTTGTTGATGTTGTTGTTGAGGTTTGCTGTATCTGGTTTTTTGTTTTTTGAGACAGGGTTTCTTTGTGTATCCAGGCTGTCCTGGAACTCTGTAGGCCAGGTTAGTCTCTAACTCAAGTGATCTGCCTCCTGAGTGTTGAGATTAAAGGCATGTGCCGCCACCACCAAGTTGGAGTAGGCATCTTTAGAATAATAAACAGTCACAATATCATTTTAAAGAAGTCTGAACAGGATGTACAGTGTGTATAGAAAAAGATGAACAAAATAGAAGAATCTGCTAAAGAATTATTATCATTCCAACCTCAATTTGAGGGCTAATTAGGCCTCTAAAGTTGCTATCTGTAGGTAAAAGACTAGTTAAAAGAAATTTGGCTCTAAATTAGGCCTCTAAAGTTGCTATCTGTAGGTAAAAGACATTTGGCTCGGGGCTAGAGAGATGGCTAAGCAGTTCTTAACTAAGGGTAGCACTGGCTGCTCTTCCAGAGGACTTGGGTTCAGTTCTCAGCACCCACACAGCAGCTCACACCTCTCTGCAACTCCTGTTCCAGGGATCTGACTCCTTCACATAGACATACATGCAGGCAAAACACCAATGCGCATAAAATAAATAATTTTAAAAAAGAAATTTGACTAGAGTGAAATATGGTTGGAAATTAGGTAAATGGGGAAAACATGATGTGCTTTTTTTTGGCAAGGTCAAATAGTTTTGGCATGATTACTTCGATGGTTTTCTTTGTTTACATTTGTTAAGGACTGAGAAAAAGTGATACAATACCACTTTATCCCTCAGTATTTGCTGAGCATGTTTATTCTACACTGGATTGGACTAAATTCTTGGGCCACATCATGAAAAGAAGTAGGCCTTGCTCCCGTCTTGCTAGCTAATGGCCAACATAATTTATGAGGAGTAATGTAGAATATACACACAGAACAAATAGCATGAAATCAATTTATTGTGCTAAGCCAAGTGAGTGTCTATGATGCAGACACATGGAGCAGAAATCAGGATATTTTCAGGACAATTTTAGCTTAGTTCTCATCATGGATGGCTTATGCATCTGCTCTGTGCTTGGGGGATGCAAAGAAATATAATATTAGCTTCATCAGCATAGGAATGAAGGGCAGAAGGAAGGAAAGAGGAAGGGAAGCTACTGCTGCCCTCAAAGCAACCGAAAGTGCTTCTGCTCCACCTCCTGTTTCTGTCCTGCACATACTAACTACTCTTTTTACTGTCCATTATATTTAGCTCAGTTCAGCACTGGCTTGGAGTGACACTGAGTAGGCTTTGTTTACACAATGGAGTTTTTGTCTATCTGTAGAGAGCTGTGTTCAAAGAGAGGGAGCCTTTATAAGAAGAATATGCAATTTTGATAAGCAACA
>PVIU01019766.1:0-35631 GCA_004026605.1 Ondatra zibethicus
GTCACTAGCAAAACCATCTGCCTGGGATCATGCAGGCTCAGTCGTGGTGGGGCTGGATTCTGAATGCCTCAGAAACCCTTCCCAAACCATGCCCCTTCTAGAAGCAGAACTGTCACACTTAATACATGACCACTTAGTGTGAGTCTTTTAACTTAATATGTTCATGTAACCATTGCAGTGGAGAATGGATGATCATAGACGGTTACCATCCATCCAACCCCGAAACCACTTTTAGTCACATTTAAATCACAACCTGCTTCTGTTTCAACAGCCCGTTGCTTATGTCTTCTCAACAAGTATTCAGGGCACACTGCTGGTCGTGCTGGCCATACTCATGAAATCAGGAGAAGCCGCCACCTCTACCTACACCGCTCACTTGTTCTGCCCAACTGAGCAAAGAGCAGGTTTAAGCTTCATCACTCGAACCTTTCTGTGACTGCCCCAGAAGACACCAAGTGTCGTAGTTACCTCTTGCATCCCTTTGTCAGATTCGTGACAGAAACAACTCAAAGCAGAAACTGTTTCTCTTGACCGATGGTTTCAGAGGATTCAGAGGCTCTGTGGTTGGTTGGCTGCATGTGTTTGAAGAGAACACATATCAGGAATCCGTGCCAGAGAGAGCTGTTCACCTAGTGGCCAGCCAGGAAGCAGAGAGATGGGAACGCCGACTCCAGCTCTCTTCTTTGCTCTCCGCGCCCTCCTTCCACAGGACTGGTCTGGCCACATTCAGGGCGAGTCTTTCCCACTCAGTAAATGCTCTCTGGAAACCCCGTGCAGGCACCCACAGAGATGTGCCTCTCCAGTCTCCCATGCGATTCTAAATCTAGCCCAGCTGCCAAAGATTAACCACCACGCCGTCTAACATTGTAGGGGCCGACGGTAATCATTCCATACTTCCCACTCAGATTTATCTGTTTCATCGATATTCCTATAGAGGCATTTCAATTGTATTTTAATAAATAAAGACTACCTAAAGATCTGAGAGCAAAACAGTCTACTGGGCAGCCTTATAGACCAGGTTATGGTAACACACACCTTAAATCCCAGTAGCCACACTAGTTGCCACAGAAATCAGGTGGTACACGCCTTTAATCCCAGCCCTAGAGAGGAATATAAGGCGGGGTGAGACAGGTCTCAGACAGAGTCTCCTTCTGAGATTCTGGGAGGCAGGATCGCCATTTCAGACTGAGGTCGAGGTAAGAGCCAGTGGCTGGCTGTTTTGCTTTTCAGATCTTCAGGCTGAACCCCAATTTCTGACCCCGAGTTTTTGTCAGTTGTGCTTCATTTAATTGTGCTTTATATTCCCACGTGTTTTTCACTCCCATCTTCATTTCCTCTTAACTGAATTAACTGAGTGGTTCTAACTAGGGCTGCAGAGGAGGAGCATTTGGAGAACATTACAACTTTTGAGTCCTGTACTGCACCTCCAGAGACTCATCATTCAGTATGGAAGGGCTCCACAGATCAACATTGATATGGCTTGTGTTTTTCTATGCATATTACGTACTTGTTGGATAACATGAAACAGTTAATGACCGGGTCATAAGTGACTGAACTGAATCACAAATTAGGGTACTTCACTCTAAGTTTATATGTGCCAGGTACACGTTAGGTATAGGTGTTGAACCAGTTACAAATCCACTAAATTCTCTGCCACCTGCTGTTGTGGATGCTCTTACTGGGAGGCGGACCTAACTTCACTGCCCTTCAGCTTCCTTAGGACTCCTGATAACGAGGCTAAACGAGCTTACCTGCATGAAGAGCAGGGGATAAGAGTAGCTTGAAAGTTAACTAGTGCTACTGTTACTATAAGTCCTATAATTTACACCACCTACCACACCTGTTCCACTAAAAGACAACAATAAAAATCTGTTGTTAAGAATCCGATGTTGGTTAAACCAGTTGTAGCTGAACCAAGAGATCAGTGTTATAGACTATTTCCATGCTATCTCTATTAGAGAATGATCCAGAGTCTTTTCAGAACTACTAACAGAAGTGGTATCTATTCCATACTTCCCAGAAGGATGTAGATGATGACATGTCACTTCACCCATTGTATACTAAATACACGAGCTTCAAAAGATAGATTTAGACAAAGGCCTAATAGAATATCACCATCCCAGAATACAGAAAACACAGGAAAATGGTGGCAAAAGAAGTTACTGTGGATTCATCTGTGAATCTGGTTAACCCTGCCCTCCAAGAAAACCTTCAGCAAAGAAGGGAGAGTTTTGGTTTGTTTTTTGTTTGCCTGTTTGGGTTTTGCCAGAACGCAGAGAAGTTTCTACAAGATGTTTCTTCTAAAAACAACAACACTAGTGACTCAGAAAACAAAATCAAATCAAATAAATAAATAAAAACCTCTATAGTAATAGCATTACTATAGATCTATAACACTGATCAATACCATGTTTGAAATCTCAAAAGGACATTTGGCTAAATGACCCTGTGGTGTTGTAGACTTCCTAGATGAGATCAGAAGATGTAAGTCTGTGAAACTCCAACAGCTGAGGTACTCCTTCATAAAGGCATCTTTTTATTATTTAATGGCTATTTCCATGTATATATGTATATGTAAATATATTGTTATATACATATATTTCCACCTCACAGTTTAGTTCATTTTGTGCTGATCTAACAGAATATCTAAGACAGGATAATTGATAAAGAGCCAGCGTTCACATCCTAAGCTTCCAGGGAAGGAGAAGTCCGAGATCAAGGGCTGCACCTGAAAGGACCTTTAGCTCTAGAAGGCATCACACAGTGAGGACAAGAAGGCATGCTGACAGCACTCCCAGCCTTTATGATGATGAAATCATTCCATCCACAAGGGTGGAGCTCACGAACCAAACACCTGCCTAAATACCTGTCAACGGTGGCTGACACTGGAGATCACGTTTCCAACACATGAATGTGACACATTCAAACCACAGAGTTTATGTGTGAGGAAATTTAGAGTCTTTCAAACTAGGATCTGGACCTCACCAGCACCTTTTCAATTTCAAAAGAAAAAAAAAAAACTTGGAAGATGTTCGGTGATGGACAGTTGGATCCATGTTGGCCATTAGCTGTAACAAACATACTATGTGACCAACTACAGCTGAGGTGTGCAGGATGTTACCAGAGACCATGGAGAGGAAAATTTAAGGTAAAGAGAGAAGACTCGTCTCCTGAAGAGCACAGTGTAGATACTTGGAAGGACCACCAATCTCACTGTCAACAGTGGGAAGAAGGCATGCGCACATAGTGACATTCTCGGCTGGAAAACTGGGGGGAGGGGGCAGTAAAAAACAGGTCAATGAGAGGAAGCAAAACTATTTATATTTATACTTGTAAATAAATGTAATCAGATTGAAAGAGGCATATATTGTTAATAGATGTGAATGCATAAGGGAATAAAAATGTGTTTTTCGGTGCACAAGATACTAAGAAATGAAACGAGGGCTGACGGGGAAGCATTTAAGTCAAAGAAGATAGGGTTCACTCAACAACACTTGACCACCACAGAAGCAGCCCTTCATCTTAAAAACTCGGGTCAACTGCACTTACAGCGGACTAATCAGAGAACAAAATGGGTTTCCTGGCTTGACATATCACATGACTGACACAGGGAAAGGGGCATCATCTTTTAGATTAGGAACAGAAATGTCCCACTCATCTTTGCTCCCGACATCACTAATTGATTATAAGGTATCCTGGCAGCTAAAACGAACCAATCACATCGCATGAAGTTCACCCCACCCATTGTTTCTTGACTTTGGGAGTTAGATTATACACTGATGTGTATTTACTCCTATTGGGGCTATTTACAGAACCATGCAGGTGTCAGGAAGTGAGGGGATTACAGTGAGGGACCACAGAAGGCGAATGAGCAGAGCACTTTTCAATGTAGCCTTAGCAGGAAGCGGGAGTCTCTGAACAAGGCCCCTTTATATGCCTGCAAGGAGAGCCAAGACACAATGCTCTTGGAATGTTCTAGAGTGGTGAAAATTAGGGTAGCTCAGGGGTAAGTGTAGATTAGCATATGTGCAATTACATAGAAGTACGGTAAACAGTTATTTTGATAATCCAATATTAACCTGCTCAAACACTCTTCCACCACAGGGTACACGGAGTGGACACAAATACTGCCTGTTCTGCTTTACCTCGAAATAGTGAGTTTAAGCCTTTCTGCCAAAGCAAACCGGCAAGTCTCTTGGCATTTCTAGGGAAGCCATGGCACAGTCAAATGAGTCCCAAGATTTGTAAGGAAAAGAATACTTAAATAAAGATCAGACGGAGTGGTGGGGTAGAGGGCACTGCAGAAGGAAACTCCCACGAAGCATCCTAAGTGCAACCAAGAGAAACTAATTTATGAATATCTCAAATCTGATGAAGTCCTAAAAATGTTCTGACTGACAAGGGATAACAATCAGAAGCTAATTGTATAACCCTCGCTTATTTGAAATGTCACTGGCAGCTATTATTTATTGTTCTGCTGTTACTGATTTATTTTAGTAATTATAGGAAGCCCTTGCATACTCATTATTTCCATTCTATGGTACTACTTTTACCCATTTTAAGTTTCTTAAATGGTAACTTAACAGCAGGCATGTTTAGGCATAAAATCGAACTGTAGAAACGGATTGCTTTTGCAGGAGCAGGGAGCCTCCATGTTGACTTTTCTAAGAACCAAGGACATAGACTGTCACCTAGAGAATTTCTGACTGGGAAAGGCAGCTAGGTGCTGTGGGACAATGGTCTTTTATCCTGTCACTTGTATTATTTTTAATGAGGTGCTGATTGGCCAGTAGCCAGGCAGGAGGTAGAGGCAGGGCAACCAGGCAGGAGGTAGAGGCAGGGCAATGAGAATGCTGGGAAGAGGAAAGTGCAGTTTGCAGTTGTGAACCAGCCTCAGAGAAAGCAAGATGTGACTGACTCACCGAGAAAGGTATCAAGCCACGCAGTCAACATAGACAGGAATTACGGGCTAATATAAGTTATAAGAATTAGTTAATAAGAAGAGCCTGAGATACTGGGCCAATCAGTTTATAATTGATGTAGACCTCTGTGTATTTTAGGGGACTGAAGGACTATAAGACCAGGCAGGACAGAAACCTCAGACAACAGAATGATGCTCATGTGGACAACTGCATCCACATAAAACTCAAAAGAGCTTGGGGAGTAATTCTAGACACAAAATAACAGTGTTAAGTATGGCTTCTTGGTAGCAGCACTTTCTCAGGTGGGCACTGCTTGCCAGAGGCAAGGTCATCTCATTTAAGAGAGGCTTCCTGACTCAGCTTTAGTTGTAAAACCTTGCAGCTCTTTTAAGAGGTCCTGCCACAAAACACTTAAATGGTATCAATGAAAAGCTGACTGCATGCTTTTTGGTGGTGGCACAGATCTTGAAATGTAACAGAGTTATAGCAATAAACATGGCTTTGCCCGGTACCTCTGCCATGAGGCTGGAATCTCAGAAAGCTAAGGAATGGACTGGATCTAGCCATCAAAGCCATGGTTTTAATCCTAGCCATATCGCTTAGCAAATTAAAGACTCATGTAGTCAGAAAAAAGAGAGATATAGAGTAAAGACAGGTTCAGATGAAGAAAACCTCTAAACAGTTTAGACTGTGTTAAAAAATATATGTAGGCTTGGGAGAAAAAAGAAAAAGGATAAAGTCCTTAAAATAGAAAAGAAAAAGAGTAGTTGGGTGTGGTGGCACACACCTTTAATCCCAACACTTGGGAGACAGAGGCAGGTGGATCTCTGTGAGTTCAAGGACAACCTGGTCTACAGAATGAATTACAGGACAACCAAAGATACACAGAGAAACCCTGTCTCAAAAAGCCAAAAGTTAAAAATAAAAGAAATAGAGTTTAAAACAAAGCCATGTAAAGATGGAAAACACAGAGAGTCTTGATACTGTATGTTATTATTCTCTCTTTGAATTGTTTGACTGCTGAGGAAGGAGCAACAGCTGCTAAAAGATATTTGTTTATAAATGCTGCTGAATTAATACAAGATAGGTATTTTGAACTTGCCTTGACTTCAAAATTGAAGTCAAAAGGTATGTTACTTTGGAGAAGAGGTTTTGCTTTTGTTTCCACAGGAAATGAGAGTCTGTGGATTCATTCCAGGTTAAGTAAAATCAGGGTTGATCAAGAAAGAACCCCTGAGAAATCTCTGATAGGAGCAGATGGCCCAGATGTCTGAGTTCTACATCCAGAACAGATTCAAGACTGCTGCCTGAGATGATCAAGCCTCATAGGATACTCCAGTCAGGACTTGATCATAATTCTAAATTGTTTTTAGGTTCCCATAAGATTATTGGTATCCCCAATCAGCAGGAAGTAGCCTGGGAAACTATGCCCACATTCCCAAAAAATGGACTATGGATATTTTCCTTTGTTTAGAATATTGGCTACAAGTTGTTATGGATAATGGTCAGGAAGAAAGCTAAACAAGGGAGATTTGAATCAGAGTTCTTGTTTTTTTTTTTAAAAAAAAAAGTGGGAGAAGTGCTGTGGGACAATAGTCTTTTATCCTGTCACTTATATAATTTTTAATAAAATGCTGATTGGCCAGTAGCCAGGCAGGAAGTAGAGGCAGGGCAACAATAATGCTGGGAAGAGGGAAGTGCAGTTTGCAGTCGTGAACCAGCCTCAGAGAAAGCAAGATGTGACTGACTCACCGAGAAAGGTATCAAGCCACGTGATCAACATAGACAGGAATTATGGGCTAATATAAGTTATAAGAATTAGTTAATAAGAAGAGCCTGAGATACTGGGCCAATCAGTTTATAATTGATGTAGACCTCTGTGTATTTGGGGGGACTGAAAGACTGCAGGACTGGGCAGGGCAGAAACCTCAGACAACAGGTGGGGAGGCTGGATCAGTGCAGGACACCTAGCTGAACTTGGAGTCAGCTCAACAACAATCAGCTTTAGAATGCCTATGGCCCAAAAGCTGCACACAACAAAATCACATTTAAACTTATTACCATTTCTAGCTTAAATGTAAAGTTTAACTGGAAATCCTGAGTGTTTTTACTTGCTAAATTTGGCAACCATGAGACAAGATCTTCCTAGTTCATTAGTGGGAAGTAAGGGAAAGAAAGTCAGTGAAAAGACAGAATGAGAAGAAATAGAGCTCTGGGGTCAGAGGCACGCTCTCGTTCAACTGTTACCAAACCTATGCAACACAACTCCAAACAGACTGTAAAGCCCATAAATTATCAGACCATTGGGAAGTGGGATGGCCCCATGAACTAGTCATGTTCTCAATTAAAAGCAATGTTCCCTCATGGGCTACATCTCAGAAGTAATTGCTTTTAAAAAATCTGTGAGTTCGAGGCCAGCCTGGTCTACAGATCGAGCTCCAGGACAGTCAGGGCTGCTACACAGAGAAACCCTGTCTTGAAGGAAAAAAATCGGCTAATGAACAAGTCCAGATTGTTGGTCTTTGATATGAAAGTGTGCCCTGTCAGCAGGTCACTTCCTCAGGACTGCTCAGAAGCTGCTGGCAGGGCTGAGGCAGCTATGGCGAGCTGACTCCTGCTGCCCCTGAGTGGATCTTCTTCACTGTGTACAATGACAGATCTCACTCTTCTAGAGAATTCTGACATCCTAAAGCTTCTCTAAGGGCTTTCATTGAGTAAACGCATCACATCGCCTAGAATTTCAAGAGAAAAATGTCAGTATCTTACAAGTTTTCCAATTCTGAACCCATAAACACAATTAGTTCTCCAGGATTTGGGGTGAGAAACATGAGGCGTTTCTCAAACAAAGTCCACCGGACTGTGTGAGGGTGGCTGGTGGCATGGCATTCCCAAAGGAGTAAAAGAAAAATAAGCTGTTTAGAACTATGCTTCCTCTGAAGCCACATCTTTCTAACTAAAATGGCATGTGTTACATCCTTGCATTTCGGCAATAACCTTTTTGTCTTAAATCACTTTTTAGATTTAATTTTGTTTCTCTCTCTCTCTCTCTCTCTCTCTCTCTCTCTCTCTCTCTCTCTCTGTGTGTGTGTGTGTGTGTGTGTGTGTTGCATGCACAGGTGCCCACAGGTGGCAGGCATGGCAGACTTCCAGGAGCTGGAGTTGCAGGCAGTTATGGGCTACCCAACATGGGTGCTGGGAACTCAACCCAGATCTTCTGCAAGAGCAGCACATACGCTTCACCTCTGAGCAATCTGGAGAGATGATTTATCTTTGATCTTTAATTGCGTGTAATCATTTAAGCTAGGCAAAGATCCAAGAATTAAAAAAAAGAAAAAAATGATGAAATTAAATGTTTCAAAGGGGCTTTCAGACCACATGAGAGGAAGAAGGATATTATCAACATTTCAGTATGCATATCCTAGTCCACTTGCATGCCTATTACACCATACAGAGAACAAAAACTCTAAGAAATCATTATTCTTATTACTAAGAATAATAACAAGAACATATTATTCCCTTAAATATCTTGGTGATCTTGAACACCTCTGCTTCAGAAACTTCTCACAAGTGTTACTTTCTGATGGAAAGAAAACCCCAAGGGCAACACACTGATACCAGGAGTGTATTTCACTTATTAGCATTCCATGAGAGCAAACAAAAATTGTTTTGAAAATTTCAAGATGAGGTCTTTGCAGGACAGAATCTGCTTTTCAAATTTTTAATGTCTCTTCAGACTGCTTCAGTCTGGTGTCTGAACTCACCCTGCTCTGAGTGCGTATGTATACAACCAAGCATTGGTTGTTTACATAAAATATGAAATGTGTAAATGCTTTCCCCCTCCCTGTAGTGGGGTTTTAACACGCATTAGCAGAGGAGCAGGGAACCGTTATGATGAATTACAAAACATGGTCAGGCCTGGTAGAGTAGTTTCTGCAAATACATTGCAATGAAAGAGACAGATACTGTATGATGCATAACATAGCTATCTTGATGTCTCATCCTATAGATGGTCCACACTGGACCATGCCAGCTTTTTTCAGATCTGTGGGTTCTGGATGAAACAGCATGAAGAAATTGGGATAAATGAGGACGGCTCCAAAGTGAAGGAACGCTTTTCCCTCTTGAGGGTCTCACTGGGCTCTCCTACCTCTCCTTTCGTAAATCTTAGCACACACTATCAGCTTTGGCAGAACACCAAAATCCTGGCAGTGGACCATCGAGTGACCATTACCATAAAAAGAGCTGCTAAATAAGAAACCATGTGCCTGGGATAAAACTCATTTCATGCTTTCAAAAGCACACAGTGGCTTCTAGCAAGATGTGGTCCTGGGACTTGCCGAGACAGATTGGTGAACACAAATGGTTTGCTCCTGATGTGTCTGCTTAGGCAGGCTTTACACAGACTAGCAGTCAATGGGGTTCCTGAGTCTTCTAAGAAGCACATCCTTATCTGTAACTATAAAGCTGAAATCTATAAACAGCAGCCTTAAATACACTTAGGAAGAAAAGCACACTCACATACATGCTCAAATCCCATGTGCCATGTTAGCCTCCAATCACACAGGAACAGATTGCTCCGTGCCCCTCACACATACCCAACACATAATAAACACAATACTGTTTGAAGACAACACAACATTCGCATCCCCCTTTCTGGTTTAGAAACAGCTTCTGGTCACATAAAATTAGAGTTGAGCAGAGCCCAAGCAATAGGACCTATCTCCTAGCAGGCTGACTTTGATCCTACCCCTAGCCTAGCCTACTGGTTTTCCAGTACCCCATACTGAAAATGTCATTTAACTTCCCCAGGTGAGCACCAGGGAAAGTTACATTTAAATGATAACATATGCTCCATTTAAACGATCACAGCTAATCCCTGCCTGCTTCATATTGAGATACACTTCCTCCTCGGTCAGCACACCATCCCTAGAAACCAATTACTGCAGGCTGTCCACTGCATGGCAGGTCATAACTTTTAATTATTAATAATGTCAAGCTTAACAAGGTGTCATCTCCAGTATGCAAGCCAGTGCTCTCACTTTCCCAGCTACCGTGTAAACATGATTTGTTTCCTCCTGCATATTTTTCATGTCAAAGATTCTGTAGAACATATTTTGCTTATAGCCATATATATATATATATATATATATATATATATATACCTGAAACACATAATAACACTGCTAATTGCCTACTTCCCATAATGATAGCAAATCGCATATCACTGACTTGTTCTGAACATTTAAAATGCAGAGGAAGTCACCTGCTGGTAAGATGTCCTCGACACACGGCTAGTAAAGGGGGAAGAAATGCTTATCACACCCATTTAGAGAGTTACTTCCGAATAAAATTAAAGGCTGCTGCCTTTGCTCTTCAATTTTCCCCTTCAGAAGTGTCAGCCTGATACAATAAACACCACTGGTGACTCCACAGGATTCAGAACAACGGGGGAAAGGATCGGTTCCTGGCATCCCAGACCCCAGCATCCAAGTTTTAGATTAAAGATGCTCACCTCTGCTGGGAAGTCCACTCCACATCCTGACAGGGATTTCAGCAGCTTCACGAGCAACCAAGTTGGATAAACAAAACTTCCAGGATGTGGCCAGTGTGACGTTCAGTGCTACCGGGACCTGGCTCCAGCCTGATTATCCGTGACAGCCCCACGTTACATCGGTGCTGCTCCAAACCTTCCCGTTGCTGGCTTATTGCGCTCTCATTGAAAATCCTTTACATGCTGGCAGCATCTTAGGGAAGGACGAACACGCTCTGAGCCATTTGTTAAGAAAGCAGAGCAGTTTCAATCTGGATCTCTACGCAGGCTGAAGCCAGCAGCAGCACTGTCAACTCACGAGTCGGAGGTGGATTGGTGCCGAGAAACCGGCAACCTAAGCCTTCATTATCAATGCATGAAATCAGCCACTGTGATCAGATCCGAGCAAACCACCGAAAGGGTGTAATTATGAAAGGCTCCGCAGATTTAGCAACAAACCTTGTGGAATGAAGAATCGTCTTTCAAAATTGTGTGAATGGTAAAAATAGTTCTGGCTTTTCAACAATAAGCAGGGTATAGAGGAGAAATCGGTCGTCTATAGTATAAGGACTGAGCATTAAGGCTGCAAAAATCACAACAGCTATAGGTTCCTAGTACTTCTTCATTCACAAATCAAGTCACTAGAGCCTAGGGAAATTATGGTGAAATTTTTCTACATATGTGACAACGTCTATTAAGAAGCAAGTTAACTATTCTTTAACTCTTAAGTGTCATCAGTAAATGAAGATGACAGGAAGAAATGCACAGGATTAGCTTTACTCTAAGTTCTTAAACAGCAAAAATTTAAGCTTATTCTGTGTGATGAAAAGAATAACCATGAAAGAAAGGGTATATTTTAAGTGTCATGACTTCACTTATCTTAATATGAAAAAAAAAGCAAATAAGTTCATTAAATTCCTGTATCCCACTTCTGGCCAACCCCAAATTTAAATTTTTACCTCTTCCTCTTTTGTTACTAACAAAGAGATGCAGGAGCCCGCTGATGTGGTCCTTAAGAGACATACAGCAGCTCAGGAAAGGGGTAATGGCTCAAGATTGCAAAGCACATGTCTTTGATGTGTGCATGCAAAGTGGAAAGCGAAAAGGACACCAACCAGTCCTCATAAATCCCCCGAGACAAACCAAAGCCATTCCCAACAGGCTGCATTCACAAAGATCACACCTAAGGGTCTGCTGGGCTGTTTCCAGCAGGCTTCGGGTTCTCACTGAGTCTGCAAAGCGGAGCAAATCCGGATGCAAGCTGTAAGGCCATAGTTTGACCTGAGCATCCATGAGTGACTGGCCAGAGGGAGGAATGTGACTGTTTCAGGTGATGCTTTTCATAGTGTGTGCAACCAGAAACACCTGTGTGCGCATGAGCACCAGCTGTAACACCCCTTTGCACAACAGCTTCCTGGAGCAACATCGCTCAAGGCACGCCTGTTAGGGTTCCTCACTGTGTCTTTAGACAGACGGCTGACTCCTCACACACTGCTAGTTAGACTCTTTTCTTGGAGACAGAACAGACGCGCATGCCAGTAGACACGTACATAGCATATGTACGAATGCACAGATCTGGGCACTGTCACCTTTTTGTAGCTATTTTGGCCCTTTAACTTTTATTTATTTTGTGAAGATCCCCCAAAGCAACAATCGAATAGATCAGGAGACCATAATGACACCTTGAACATCACAGATTTCCCAGCTGTTCAGTATCCTGTTATTAATGTCTTTGTCCTCCTTCTCTTCTTCCCCACCCTTTTCTCCCGCAGACACAGACACAGTCTCATCTTAATAAATATTACATGGAAGGCTATGCCTGAAGATGCTTCCATTATTACTGTAAGCAGGGAACCCTAGCAAGAAGATGATCATTTAAAACGACAGGGCTGGAGAGGTGGCTCAGTAATGAGCAGCGTGGGCCGCTCATGCAGAGGACCTGGTTTCCACTCCCAGCACCCATGTGGCGGCTCGCAACTCCCTGTAAATCCAGTTCCAAGATGCCCTCTTCTGGCTTCCAAAGGCACCTGGCATACATATGATGCTCATACATAGATAGAGATATTCACACATGCACACAAAATAAAAATGAGAGAATTTAAAAAGCCTTCAATTGCTTTGCCTAAAACATTAGGATGGGATGCATTGCAAATACTAATATTTCTGTATTTTTGGAAGGTGACCCTCTAGTTATATCATGAATGACTGGCGTGACATACCCTGCAAGATCTGGGGTAATAACTCTAATCAGACATGTTAACATTGCTGTAGCAAAATATGCATATTCATACGAGACAGAATAAGTAAACATTACAATTAACCTCAGATCAGTTTGGGCCAATTTTCCCATCAGTATGAATTATGAAACTCCCCGGTTTGTGGAACTTCTTGGGTTGCAAGAATTACACAGTAAATATTGCAGATCCGTCAAAGGGTTTCTGCTTAAAAGCCTTGGCGTGGAAAGCGGTACCTAAGCAGACTTCTCTTGCATAAGCAAAACTTGAAAGGCAGTGTTCCTTTAGCAGGACAGGCACAAAAGGGAAGACACTAGGAAGTCTGAGGTACAAAGCAGAGCAGAAATGTGGCAATAATACAGGATGACAAAACTAGGCCATGGGACCTAAGGCAAGGAGAAGCCATCCCAGATTATTGAACAATAATTAAAATCGCACATCATAGTATCAACCACCCACTGGTGACTTGGTATATAAGATGTGAGTGTGTGTGTGTGTGTGTTGCATTCATGTGGGTGTGCACCGCGCGGAAGGTCAAAGCAGGACACCGATGGGTCTCTGCTTTGCTGCAACTTGTACTGAGACAGACTTTTTCACTGACGTGGAGACATGCTCTAGGCTAGCCAGCAAGCCCTAGAATTTGTCCACCTCTTATTAGTGCTGTGCATTATATTATTATTATTAATAATAATTATATAATATAGTTATATAATATAATTAATAATAATAATAATTAATAGAGGCACATGCAGCCATGCCCCGCTTTTTCTCTGGGTGCTGGGAATTTGGTCTTAGGTCCTTCAGCTTGGCACTTATGCCCTCTTACCTACTGAGCCATCTCTTCAGCCCCACGTATTCTGAAGTCAATACACTAAAGTCAAGAAGAAATAGCAAAGGGAAGAATATGCTTTCAGGATGAGCATGAAACATTGGGTTTTATGGTTTTCTTACTCCAGTCTCATTGGACCCACATGCAAAATATTGTATGAAATGTCACATGTGATACTCAGAATATTTCTATCTTATTTGCGTGTGCTCTGCACAGTATTGACTACGGAATTCTTCAAAATAACTTGCAAAAATAGTTACATTCTTCACCATAAATCTTTCCAAGAAATTTGACCATGATGGTGCATTTTCTTCATGTTCTTCCTATGAGTCAACCTCCCAAATGATGTACTTTAAAAATTATTTTATTGGGCTGGAGAGATGGCTCAGTGGTTAAGAGCACTGAGTGCTCTTCCAGAGGTCTCGGGTTCAATTCCCAGCACCCACATGGTGGCTCCCAACCGTCTGTAATTTCAGTTCCAGGGGACCCAACACCCAATGTAAAACACCAATGCACATAATGTGTGGGTGTATGTGTGTGTGTGTAATATAAAAAATATTTTTACATGTATGAGTGTTCTGCCTGCATATGTGTCTGCATACCACATGCATGCCTAGTGTCCATGAAGGCCACAAGAGAGTGTTGGATCCCATGGAACTGGAGTTATAGGTGGTTGCGAGCCACCATGTGGGTGCTGGGTACTGAACTTGGGTCCTCTGAAGAGCAGCCAGTTTTCTTAACCACTGAGCCATCTCTGCAGTCCCTCGAGGAATGGACTGGCCAAATCAAGCACAGCCCTTTAGCACAGCAAAGCATGAACAACATCCGTCTCTTAGAGTACTTCCTAAGCTTGTTCTGGGGACGTCGCAGAGCACTGGAGTGGGACCGGATGTCCTTCTAGTTTCTGCCCAGAGTGCGGGGCTCTAATCTTAAACTCTAGGATGTGGTCCCAGGCATTTTACTACGGAAGAAGAAAGCTTCATCTTTCTAGAGGTCTTGTGTGTGTGGTGTGTGTGTGTCTTAAAAATAAATCCACAATTGTCTCTTTAGCTACCAAAGTGGTATTTTGATGGTTTGATAAAGTTATTTTAATTTGTAAAAGTAAATGGGAACACTTAAAGATGCTGGGGAACACCTGAAGCATAAAATCAAAATATCCTACGTCTAAAGCACGTTCATGCAGGAATGGTTGACCTTCTGACATCTTTAGGACTTTGCATAAAATCAAAATATCCTACCTAAAGGTCATAGTCTCTTGACACATCCGTCTAAAGCACGTTCATGCAGGAATGGGTGACCTTCTGACATCTTTGGACTTTCTGGAAATACAGAGGCCACCACAGCACGGACGCCATTACCCTTGGCCCCAAAGCATGCAACACCCAACCTGCACAGCTCCTCCAGGCGCTTCACCCGCGAAGAAGAAATAACGTAACTCCCAGCTGGCCCAGACAAAGCAAGGCCACACGCTGGTGCCGCAGGCAGCTGTGTTGCGCCACATGGCTTCCTATCTGAGGCAGCCTCCTTCCCGTGATGCTGGTAAGGAATGAAGGACATCGGTGTGCAAAGAGTCGAGTCAGCCAGAGCAAGGGGACAGCTGTCCCATGGTGGGGGGCAAACTCATCAATTTTCCATTTCCACTGAGCCAGCGATCCCCAAAGCCTTTCTTCTATGCTCCGTTTAGAAGTGATGACATTTCTTTTCAAGAAGGCCGCAGCGCTTTAAGAATACCTTTGATGATCCAAAACACTCACTACCAATGCTCGCTCTGGCCTAACTGTTCACCCTGGGAACTGCTGCTATTTATTTTTCAAAATCTAAAAAAACGTATACTTGGTGCTAACCAGCCCTTATCTTTGGAAGAATAAAAGATTCATGAAAGTTCATAGCCAAAAGCATTCTTCAAGTGGAACTTCAAACCTGAAAAAGGGCCAACCACGCCTTTTAATTCTTTTTAAATGTTTTATTTAAAATCCTCTGTGTATTTCATTCCTTGGAATTCTGTCCTTATATAATAAGCACCTTTGTTTGCTGTTTTAACCACTTGTACAGAATATGGGTTGTTTGATGACGATGACTTTAGATCTACCTCTCTGGTAGTTCTAAATTGGTGTTATCGTCCACACTGGCCACGGCTCTCTCTCAGGGGACATGTTTGCTGTGACGACTTCAGCCTGTATCCTATTTCCAAATGATTCTCATTAATAAGAACCTCAATCGCAGTGATCACTTCAGTATGATTCTCAAGTAAATGTTGCTGGGAAGACAGATTGGAGCCACCAACAGCGTCCTTGCTTGAAGGATGGATTTTGTAAAATACTTCAAAATCCAAGTCACCAGCACAGATGAGACAGCGAGTCAGAGAGTGCGTGACGTTCCCTGTGGCGTGTCATTGTCCTCTGAGTTCACAGAGGCGGGAGACACTCCTAAGGACGCACGCTAAGAGACATTCATGCCTGTTCTAAAAGGCCAGGCCTTTGCCCTCTCAAGTTCCTTACTTCATGAAAACTCATGGACTCTGCCCCATAAAAAGACAGCACGATCATTATTGTTAGGAAAAAAACCACATCTCTTAGAGGCCTGGGGTGAAGTCCACTGTACCCAGCTTAGCCACCTGCCTCCCGCTGAAGTGACACCAGCCCTTCTCCAGTTGTCTGTCGCGTTTTCATCTCGGCACCAACAAACTAAAGTTCAAAACATGGCCAGAGAGATGACTCCGCAGGTAAGAGCACTGGCTGTTCTTCCAGAGGACCTGGGTTCCATTCCCAGCACCCAAAAGGTGGCTCACAGCCACCTGTGACTCCAGTTCCAAGGGATCTGGTACCCTCTTCTGGCCTATGTAGGCACTAGGCACACAAGAGGTGTAAAGACACACATGCAGGCATGACACATGGACATGTACAATAAAATAATAATAATTGAAAAGAAAAAACAAAACAGTACACTGGTATAATGCATACCTGTAGAGACAATACTAGGGAGTTGGAGGCAGGAGGCTGACGTTAGAGGTTGTCCTGGGCTATACATTGAAACTCTTGTCAAAATATTTTAAAAAGGAAAAGGAGGAGGGAAGGAAGGCAAAACAAACAAACAAACAAACAAAATATCTGCAGTCCTATGTGAGTGGATTCTGCTCGTCCTGCCTGCACATCAATCATAGACACCTGTGTTGGCCTCCCTAACTTTCATGTTCATATCTAGATTTTTTTTCAGTATTCCTATAGTATTTCCCTGTAAAGGAGGCGATAACAGATCAGCTAAACAGCCATTTCCATTCCTGAGAAAAAGAGAACAAATTCTCCTCCTCTATCCCCAACTACACACAACTGACTCCCTATAGATTTTGCTAATGCACATAAAAGTGATCACAAGGTCTGTGAATACATCCCCGCCTCTGGGTGCACAGCCACGCACACCCTTCATCATTTTCTGTGGTTCCTCGCTTTCCATACTTAACTAATGAAAGTTCCACCTACATGTGAGAATGAGGCAACTTCCTCAATTTCTATAGACCTTTGGCGCCATCGTGTGGTTATTCTTTGTCATTGCAACTTCAACTCAATGCTTTTTTTTCCTTCTTTCTTAGGCCTGGAGAAAATGCACTTGAGGATAAATTTATCATCTTAAGTTGATATGAGATGAAAGATGAGAGATCTGTGTATTCAATCCCCAACACATATTTTAATGCTCATAATATCCATTGCCGTATCTCACCCCACATGGTGTTAATAGCACTTTTGAAACTGTAGACTAGAAATAAAATAAGGGAACGGTTTGAAAGGAAAAGCCACTGAAAGGATCCTGGGGGTACCGAGGAGACACACGGACACAAAGCTTCACAGCACTTCAGCTGACAAACCCTCTTCTCACCTTGTTCTTTGTCTCTACCCCGCCATCCTAAGACCATGCTGCAAAATTCCCCAGGGTTTTAGCATTCTCAGCTTATTCTGCCATCCAGAGGGTACAGGCCTTACACTCAAACTCAACTTAAAATTTCAAGGAGGCAGGGACTGGGAGATGGCTCAGTCTAGCCATAGGTAAAGCCCTTGTTTGCCAATCTGAAAAGGCAGGGTGGGCCAGCCTGCTCCTGCAATCCTAGCTTTGCTGAAGCCCGAACAGAGGATCTCTGCGGCTTCCCGACCAGCCCGTCTAGACATCAGTGAGCTCCAGTTTCACTGAGGTACCTTGGCTCAAAAAAGTAAGTTGCAAAACAATCGAGGAAGACATCCTCTGGCCTCCATCTGCACATATATGCACAGCACACGTGCACACACACATACACACACCCCAGAAAGACAAAATTGCCTCTTGAAAGTAGGCAGGGTAATTTTCCATCTTGAGCTGCCCCGTGACTGACCAGCAGCCTCAGCCCTGCTCTTGCTGCCTGCCTGACAATGCTCCCTTGGCAAAGCTATCTATGGGAGCCAGGTTTAACCTCCCCGCAAAGCAGCGGCTGGTGGTCAGAATGCGCCTGGCTACTGACAGCACCAGCTTCCCAGACATTCATGACACCATTGGGGTTCACCTGCTCGTGAACATGCAGGGTCTGGAAGAACAACCTACCTGAGCCCAGAACCCATTTCTAATTTCTGACCCAGAGAATGAGGATTAAGTGAAAATTGTACTACTTAATCTATTTTTTTTAAAAAAAAAATAAATGTTTTAAACCCTCCTGCCCATCTTCCCAAACTTCCAAATTTCTGCTTCTTTCCAACTCTCTGTCCCAGGTCCTGCTCTGTCTTTCAGGGCAGCCAACCTGGTTCTCACCCTGAGATTCTGAACATTGTCTTTGCTCCCGGAGTCACTTCCCTTGCATGACGAACTTGCTTTTGGCCCTAACTTGTCAACCTTACCTGAGGATTGAAAATTCCCTTCCAATTAGTTACAGAAGAGAGGAAAATTAATCTTTTAGTCTGTCAACAACCAGAGAGCCAGATGTTAGATGACGAAGCACCTTGGATGCTTTTCACTCTGTACTCTGTGTCTAATTCCATGCAGGGAAGCACTGAGGGTAAACAGGTGCGGGAAGGCCTCGGGCTTCGCTTCGAGTCTGTGACGTCACAGGAAGCGGGCCTGCTTTCCTTAGCTCTCGCTTTCCTCAAACACACTGAGAGGAAAACGTCACCAATGGCATTAGCTTGGCACAAACTTAGGGTCACCGGGAAGAGGGAACTTCAATTGAGGAACTGCCCAGACCGGATTGGCCTATGGCCGTGTCTACGAGGCATTTTCTTAATTGCTAATTGATAGAGGATGAGGCAGCACACAGTGGTGGCTGCGATCCCGAGGCAGGTCGGCCTGGGCTGTGTGAGAAGGGCAGCTGTTGAGCAAGCCGGGGGAAGCAAGCCAGCAATCCGAGTTTTACTCTCGCCTCTGCTTCAGTTCCTGCTGTGAGAAGCCACCTTCGGCATTCCTTGATGATGGATGACAACCAGGTAGCCAAGTAAACTCTCTCCTCCCCCGAGTGGCTGTCAGTGTTGTATCACAGCAGCGGAAATCCAGCTAGCGCGCTCGCCTCACAGGCTGTCAGCCGAGGGTATGTGCCATATTTCTGTCTTCCCAGGGTGACCGCCAGTTCTAGCACACTTCGGATCCAGTCTGGATCCGTGTCTCTTGCCACCAAACAGCAGAAGTCCCTTGCTCTCAGCCTGACCTTTTTTATCGCTAAACATTATTTGTGGCAAAGCACTGCCTTGGGCAAGATCAGAAGGGAACACTTTCGCATTCTGAGGAAATGGAGATCTCAAAGGACCCAGAACAAAGTCAGTTCCTCCCACCCAAACCCCCAGGCAACATGGTTCTCCACAGCAGGTACAAACCTCCCTTAAGGACACAGCAAAATAAAATGTAAAATGAGTATTTGTCATTCTAGCTGGCAAACACCCTGCTTCTGCCTCGAAGGACAAGGGCATCTGGGTACCAGCGTGCCAGCCTTGACTCACTGGTGGGCGGGAGAGCCGTGTGCAGCAGAAGCTGGCCCTGCTGCACACACAGGCTGCAAGTGAAGCGTCACACCTGCTCTGAGGCTCAGCGTCCATGCCAGACCCAGAAACCGCTAGGCACGAACTCTGAAACATCTGCCCCGGCCCATCTACATCAATGAACAGGAGGTAAGCGCACTTCAGTGAGGAAGCAGTCCGCAGACTGCCTTCTTCCAAGCCACCCGCGCTCTTTTCTTTCTGCGTTCAGCTCAGATGCCCTATGATATCTAAGATTAAAAAGCTCACGTTCTGGGTGCAGCGCATCCTCGACAGGTGAAATCCGGGTTCTGCGGCACAACGGTGGAGCATCATTAGGGAGGCTCTTACGATAACAAGATCTCTAGCTTCGGCTGAGAATTCCTGAATTGGTAGCTTGCAGCTGGAGTCCAGACGTGCACAGTGGCTCTCCAGGTAAGAGGTCTATAATCAGCCATTCACTCATCAACCGCTTTAAGTTCAGTACGTTCAGATCTTCAGAGGAGAGTAGCAGGTGGGAGAGAGATGGTGAGGAAATCATTCCAGCACATGCTCAGGATAAAGATGATGGCTCGGCCTTCCTCTGGGAAGGCCACCCTGCACTGACAACAATAGGCCACTTACATTACTGAGATGTAAGAGTAAACTGAGCATCCCTGCCAGCATGTGGCCGCTGTCCCTATTGTTTAGACAGTCTGATAGTTAATACAATGAGACCTCATTGTGGTACCCACATTTCCCAGATGGGTAATTATGCTGAACAACTTTTTTTTAAATAAAGAATTTATTAGGTATACAAGGTTCTGCCTGTATGTCTATCTACAGGCCTCAAGTGGGTACCAGATCTCATTACAGATGGTTGTGAGCCACCATGTGGTTGCTGGGAATTGAACTCAGGACTTCTGGAAGAGCAGTCAGTGCTCTTAACCACTGAGCCATCTCTCCAGTCCTGATGAACATCTTTTAAATATATTATTGGTCATAATTTACTCTTCTGTGAATTTTTTTCTACTTGTATTCCTTGGTTCTTTATTTAGTTTCCAGTGTTCTTTATATATTGTAGACAGTAAGTAGTCTTTTGTTTTTGAAATGTGTGGTTTTCAAATATTTTTCTTCCTTTTATAATTTATAGTTTCATCATATTCATACAGTATTTCATGATGCAAAAGTTTTAAATGTTTGAATCAGTCCATTTAATCAACTTTCTATTTTATGAATCATCCATTTGGTTTTAAGATGGAACTCCGCATTGTCCTACATCCTGGAGTCTCATTTTTTCCTATAAGTTTTATCTTTATAATTTGCAGCCATGTCTATGACATTTTGATGTAATACGCATTCATTTTATGAATTATGGGCAGTTGTCGTTTTCCCTTGTCTACAGAGGTAATGAATGTCTGTGTCTCTCATCTCCAGCCCGTGGAATGGTATCAACCCACATTTATGGTAGGTATTCTCACCTCAATTGATCTAATCTAGTTATACCTCAGAGTCGTGGCTAGAGATTTGCTTCTGTGGTGGTTCTAAGTCCCACCAGTTGACAATCATGATTAAGAATCATAGAGACCTGCCTCCATTGAAATATTTTTTGGCATGTTTATCAAATATCAACTCAGGAGCTGTGGAGACGGCTTGCTGGGTTAACAGGAGGACTGAGACCGGATCCTATTTACCCACTTAGAACTCAGTATTGCTGTACATATCTCAATTCGGGGGTGGATGGGGAGAGACAAGCAGATCACGGAGTCTCATTAGCTAGCTCATCTATGGGAACTAGTAAGACCCAGGTTGACCGAGAAACCTTTACTACACTCCTACTCCCCAGGCTAATAAGACGGACACGAGAGAGAAAGACACTCTGTGTTGACCTCCGACCTCCACGTGTGCATTCAGTGGTGAGCACGCATGTATGCACATACATAAGCCCCCTCCCCTGCAGCTAAATAAAATCAATTCAGTATGCGTATGGACTGTTTCTGGGCTCTGTATTATTTCTCACTGATCTGCATGTCTGTGTATTCATTACAATCGCCCTATCTTGATCACATACGCTATCAGTCAGCCTTACGCAGCTTGGAGATTCCTCCAAGCTTATTCTTGTCAACATTATTTCAGCTATTCCAGGGTTTGGGCTTTTTCCAATGAATTTTAGAATGTTCTTGTTTGTATTTGATGCAAAACACTCATGAGATTCTAGTAGTAAATTTCATAAATGGTGGGGAAACTATCAACCAATCACATCTAGTTAGGGTGTGGCTACCTGGACCCCCAGGTAGAAAAACTGAGACAGGTGCTCTCTCTCTCCATGCGGTATCTGCCGGACGGACAGGACTTCTGACCTCCCACTCTTGCAGCGTGAGTTTCCCCTTTTTAACCAATTAAAAATACTTGTTCTTGAGCTGGCTTGGTTATTTATCTTACCGACTAATTTCATTACACATAAACATACAGATGAATTTAGGAAGAGTTGACTTCTTAAATATGTGGAGTATTCTAATCCATGAACATAGTATATGCCTCCATCTGTCAACATATTTGGGTTTTTTCTTCAATATTTTATAATTTTGAGCAAACAGAATCTATACATGCTTTTACAGGATATATCTGAGCATTTTACTTTACTATTATTATCAATGGTGCTGTTTTTTTTTAAATTTGGCTTCTATACATTCATTTTGGTCTACAGCTACATGGATTTTGTATGTTGATTCTTATATAACCTTGATGAATTCATATATAATGGTTCTAACAGCCGTGTTACAGGTTCTCTGGGATTTCACACCTGTCATCATGTCGTCTATGAAGAAAGACTGATGCTTCTGTTTCCTCCTTTCTCCTCTGAGTCCCCCTGTCTAGGCTCTTGTTTTATTTCAGAGCTCAGGACTCCCACGACTGCATGATGAATAAAAGGTATTAAAGTAAAATATTTATTTTGTTCCATATTCCAGAGGTTAAACGTACAATCTTTTAACATCAAGCTCTAGGTATTTTGTAGATTATCTTTATTAAATTTAGATAATTATCCTCTATTCATGCTAATGGGTATTAGAATTTATCCGACAGTGTCCAAGAAAAACAATGCATCAACTACTATAATTACATGAGTTTCCTTCTTTAGTTTGTTGACATACTGAAATATCTTGATTGATTTTTAGTATGTTGACCTAACTTTATTTATATACCTCAAAACTCCTTGATCATATTTTTATGCATTTCTGAATTAAAATTGTTTATATTTTGAGAAGTTTTGATTCTAGAAGCATAGGTGATATTATCTGATAGTTCTCTTTCTTCTATTATTCTTGTCTGCTTTTGGTGTCAGTGTGATACTGGTCACATAAAGGACATGACAATGCATTTCTTCCTCGTACCTTCTCTGGAAGAGATTTTGTAAACTTGATGTTAATTTCCGTTCAAATGCTCAGTAGAATTGCATGTGGGTTCCAATACCACGCTACAGATCCCAACTCTGTAAGACCGACATGAAGAAGAAGCAGCCACTTCCTAAAGTAATAGTTATCAAGCGGGACACCATTATGACTCCATCTTTCTCCTTTGAGCAGGAAACGGCTACAAGCCCTACCAACGTATGAGCTAGAGCTACTAGGGCAAGTACATAACACACTCAGCGGCTAAGCAGCCTCAGCTGTCCACTTCATGTCTGCAGTCAAGGTGTCTGGTGTGGGTGGGCTGCTCCTCTGTGCTCTGAGGGAGTGTCTGCTCCAGGCTCAAGTTATAGTTAGTTATTTTCTCCTGTGTCTTCTCACGCTCTCTTCTCCACAGACTCATGTCCCTGTATTTGAAGTTCCTTTCTTTAACGTAGCAAATGTTTTTTTTTTTAATTTTAAAGGAATTAATGGCTTCGTTTTCCCTGAATTATTTCTATAAAGGCTGTGCCTCCGATGATGTCCTATTTTAAGAGCTCAGACTCCAACACACGGGGTGTGTGTTCCTGTTCTTTGTTTCTTTGCTGTTCTTGTTTTGTTTTGGGGGTGGCAAACAAATTTCAACTCATCATACTCTCTGAAGTTAAGCAATAATAAACAAAAAAAAAAAAAACAGAAATACCGGCATTTTGTTCCTTGAGTTCATGCTTTGTCCTTGAAATTGCCAGCCTCCTCATGCTACTTGAACAAGAAAGAGAAGCCCCATCCCGCAAAGCCTGTTTTCTACCTGTCAAGATCACATCAATTCCAGATTTTTATGATGAACTCTGGATATGTTATCAAGCTCCCTGAATTGGAACTTATGAGAGTGGAGGGCAGAGTTTTATTAAGACTACAACAGGCAGGAAAACACAGAGACACACATAGATGAGGAATGGCGTGAGCGGCTCCCAGCTGAGGGCAAGCTGGAGACACTGCTATCTCACAAGGGACCCCCGGTGACCAAGGACCTACTTGGGGAGCCCAGCTGTGACGCGTAGACACAGCAAGGACAGCAGGCACCGACTAAGAAGAGCACTGCCACTTTGGCAACGCCAAGGGGAGGTCATCACCACGACTTCAGCCTCAGCACGTCCCCATCTCCTGAGCTAGAGGGCAGGCTGAGGTGGGGCAGGGTGACAGTACTGTGTCTAGCTCTACTCTAAACTCCAGGGACCGTGGAGCTAAATCTTCACTGAGATCGGTGAGATGGAAGTTTTATGAACAGCATGTAATCTTCCTCATCAGAGTCCTGGACAAACAAGCGAAGGTGAGGAGCTGTGGGTTGAGACCAGAGTTGAGGGAGCAACCGCCTCGCAGGAAACAACAGTGTGACCGACCAAAACAGAGGAAAGTGAGTGGGGAAAATGAGCTGATGTCAGGCTTGGGCCTCACTGAGTAAGAGGCTCAGAACATTAAAAACTGTACATGTGCCACCCGCTAATTCCTGCTGTGCCACTCAGCATCCTGCGACAGAAACCTGCCCCTGTCATCAGGTGGCGCACGCTTTTAATCCCAGCACTCAGGAGGCAGAGGCAGACGGGTCTCTGTGGGTTCAAAACCAGCCTGGGCTACAGAGCGAGTTCCAGGACAGTTAGAGCTGTTACACAGAGAAACCCTGACTTAAAAAAAACAACAAAAACTGGGCTGGAGAGATGGCTCAGTGGTTAAGAGCACTGCCTATGCCTTTGGAGGTCCTGAGTTCAATTCCCAGCAACCACATGGTGGCTCACAACCATCTATAATGGGGATCGGATGCCCTCTTCTATCTATCTGATACTCTCTTCTGCCATGCTGGCATACATGCAGATAGAACACTCATATGCATAAATAAGTATTTAAAACAAATTTTAAAAAACCAACAAAACAACAAACAAACAACAAAGAAGAAACAATATAATTTAAATTACTAAGGTAACTATAGACATTAGGACTGAGATGTAATACAAACCATTACTCGGGTTATTTGCTTTCTATCTGAGATATCAATTTTTAGCCTAACACTAACATATTCTTAACTTGAAAAATAAAGCATACACATGCTTCTGTGAACAATTATAATTGCCATTGTAATAAGTAAGTAGGAATGGGATGTGATTTTTCACAGTCATAAGCATGTGTCTTATATCACGGTGTGTGTGATAAGCACAGATTATGGGAATTTGTTTAATGAAGTTAAACTTATTTTACTAGGCAAAACCATGGTTGCATTTAGCTTTATAAACAAAAGTTGCTTTATTGGCCACACATTCATTTCCAGCTGTGGTCAATGTGTATCAGGGTATAGCAAACAAAATCAATGCACCAACAACTGACATTCCTGCATTGCCTCATGTATGTCAAAGCCACATAATATGAACAAACAGCTGTCAGATGGGTTTGAGAGCCCTTCTACCTCTTTTAGGGGAGATTTGTTATTTTTTTCAACACAGGGTTTCTCTGTGTAGCTTTGGAGCCTGTCCTGGAACTAGCTCTTGTAGACCAGGCTGGCCTCGAAGTCACAGAGATCCCCCTGCCTCTGCCTCCTGAGTGCTGGGATTAAAGGCGTGCGCCACCACCACCCAGTTTAAGGGAGGATCTTTTACAGCCAAAGAAGAAACCCACTTTGAGTGGAAACCTTCTCTAGAGATTCCAGTAAAACTCAATTCTCATTAGTTCTGTCCGAGGAAGCCAGCACTGAGCAGGGCTGTGGAGGAGGAGAGGTTGTCCAAGGATAAGGTGAAGGATTTGAAAGGCAAAGCCAAACGCGAGAGATGTAAACTCTCTTCAGTCTCGTCCTGGCGAAAGGGCGAGAGGTGGGAACTCAGAGGCGAGGCTTGCCGGCTGACTGAGGCTGTCAGCTCCACCACAGCACCGAGGGCAGCCCTCCAAAAAGGGTAAGACAGGCCACAGGTGCTAGATTAATGCTTGCTGATGGGATTGTAGGTTGTTACAAATAAAAGCTGTGGCTTTTTAGATGCCCTCAAGTAGGATACCAACCAGTAGAAAGCAGATGAAGAAAGCCTCATTCTCGGGGAGGAAGTAATGGTTACCACTGATCAATTCTAAACACAATTTCAAAAGCTCACCCAATATGGGGAAAGAGTTAAGTTCATGGTCCAATGTACCAGTGTGTGTGCACGTACGTGTGTGCGTGCATGTGTGTGTGTGTAAGTTCTCTGAGGGTGAACAAACATATTCCTAAATTTCACCTCTAGAGAAACAGCCTACATTGTGGTAGTAGTTTTAAGATAATCAATACATTGCTCTAAAACCTTCATTTTCTGTAGTAGAACCATTTTCCCAAAAAGGCAAAAAAAAAAAAAAAAAAAAAGTGGTTCGCGGGGCCTGCTTCCTACCTGTGCTGGTGTTCATGCCAGAGCAAGGGCAAGAGCTGGCCAACAGTGGGCCTGAGCCCGGGGCTGGGGGCGGAGGCTGCCCATCGCTCAGCTGCTTGACCCGCTTTCGATGCGATTTGCCGTCATAGTGGACCTGGGCCTGGGCCGCAGAGTTCAGCTGAATGTTGCACACATCGCAAAAGGAGAAGAGAATCTTCTTTTTCTCTTTATTGCACTGATCCCCAGGCCTGTCGCTCTTTAACCCCTTCTCGTCAAGGCCCCGTGGGAAGGCCGCCATATTCATAACTCCATCTTTGCGATGGTTGTCATGGCTTAAGGAGAACTTCAGAGCTGAAGGGAAAAATAAAGCACGAAGGTCTATAAATTTATATGTGCTTTCTTATTTTCCAGTGCTATTATAATTCACTTTTAATGCTGAATTCAGCAGATAGGTCTTCGAAAAATCTGAAGCATTTTATATCCCCCTCTGCCTCTCTTTTATCACCCCTCCCTCTCACCTCTCACTCCCTCTGTCCTTTTCACTCCTGCCTACCCAGGAGATCTTAGCTAGCAGGGGTCATCTCCAGGGAACGCATTCTGAACCCAGAGAAAGGACAAGGTCTGGTCATGTGTAGCCAGAGACTGATATGATTTTCCTTCACGGCATCTACCACATTGCAAATGCCATGTCCAGGGATATATTTGTCTTGTGTCTGTTTCCTTCACTGAGTACAATCTCTGTGAGGACAGCAACCTCATCTCTGGGTATGCTTTAGGCATAGAACTGAACCTTTTTACATAGTAGGCATATGAATATCTGTTCAAAAAAGAAAGGAATGTTTTGAAGCCAAAACTGTTCAAAGAACCCATTAAGACAAAAATGAACACACACACACACACCTTCACACAGGCAAACAGACTAGGATTGACAAAGACTAAAAAGCACAGCATGGCCACAACTTACACTGAATTGTGTTCTAAAAGCCCCTGTAGAAGTCAGCCGTCTGGAATTTGCACATATTTTTTTTGTAGATGTAGTGAAGCAAACTGTTTATAAATTTCCAGATTAGCCCATAAATATCAATTTAATCTTTGATACGCTTGAAATGTAGAGCATCTGAAATAAAAAGAATAGAAACACAATATTATAGTAAATGGGTACATATGTTAAAAGAGTAACACAGACTCTAACATAATTATATTTTAAAATGCCAACCTTTTCTTTCAATTAATAGATAACAAAGTCAAGAAGAATGATACCCCTCCTAAGGGATTTGAAAAGGAATTTTTCAGTACCTTGAGACCCTCAGTTAGTGAAAGTTACCTTGCCTTTTTGTTTATTTATTGTTCAGTCACACTTTAAATTAGGTTAAATGTTCATTTAAGCTGATCCAGAATTGCTGGCATCTTCATGCCATTCATGTAAGTGTGTCGGTGTTTTGTCTCTCGGCTTGGATGAGGAATAAGCCACTCTTCAAGAAGATGGGCTATGTGTATGCAGGCACAGTGACAGACACTGCAGCGCCACACTCAAGGGACTAAGGAAGGAGAATTTCAAGTTCAAAGCCAGGATGGGCTTTCTACCAAACCTCTTCTCAAAAAACAAAAATGAAAATAAAAACAAGGGCAAACAACTGGCCAAGAAGGATTAAAAAGTCATACAAAAGAAGAATCAGGACTCATAATGACTTGCAATAGGTTTTTGCGTATGGGATAAACTCAGGGGATTAAAATATATCATTGGCTTTGAGCGACAGCTGCATTAAGTTGGCTCTGGGCTCTCTGGAAAGAAGGAGAATTGAAACCCAAGTGCACAAGCGGCTGTGCACAAGCTCAATGATGAGAACTCAGATGGGGTGTGACCATAGAGACGGAAGCTGATTCTCCATGCAGTATGCCAACTATATCTTCATATATTTACCCATATACCCAGCTGTGATGACAGTTCACATCTTCTTACTTGATACATAAAACATACTCGGCCTGTATAGAATCTTACCGGGTGCCACCATTTTAAGGGACTCTATTCCTTTATCAGTTTTCTTCCTTTAAATTTACACCTATAGGCTGGCGAGATGACTCAACAAGAAATGATGCCTGACAACCTGGGTTCAGTTCCCAAGGCTTTACACGTTGGAAGGAGAGAACTGACTCCCACCTCCACATATGAAATGTGACATGCTTCCCCTATAGCTAAAAGATTGGGGAGCGGATCTACACAAATTATGCATAAATAACAAGTAAGCCATTCCCATACCTAAGCTGGAAAAAAAGAATTCTTATCAAGATGTGATTTGAATTACACATATACTACGTATTACACATATTACTCAAAGCTATGATGGAGTCGGTCACCTTTCTTAGCTGGACATTGGCTTACAATGATCAGGTGAGAGCTCAAGCAAGAACGAACCTCTTAATTATATTCCAGTTGAACCCTAACATGCTCACTGGACAAGGTCACTTTGTCCACCCCATCTAACAGGCACAGATTGGCTATCAGGCCTACTACCAACAGGTTTCTGACCTGGCCTTCAAGGCTCTTAAGGCATGTACCCCAGGGGACCCTTCAGCTTCCTTCCACATTTGATGGTCCCATCACTGCCTTCATCACTTCCTTGGATGCCCTCCTTGTGGACAGGCAGTGAACAGACAACACACCCTAAGGCCTCAAAGTAGATAGATCTCGATGGGGATGGGTAAACCAGGTCATCTGTGGTATGACTGCCCCAGGCAAAACCTAGTTAAGAAATATGCCAATTGGCCACGGATCAGCCTGCCTCCACCAGGGAGGGAATAACTCAGGATGGGTAATGTATAGTCTCCCTTTTCTTGCTCTTATTGCCCCTCTCAACAAATTGATTTATTAGAGGAAGAAATTGGCACTTTAAATACCTTGATGAGACTCAGTTGTGACCCTCGCTTTTCTTCATTTTGTATGACACCTTTTGAGGTGAGGAATGTTATTTCATCATGCCAGGAGCTGACTACATATATTATGGGTCCATGATCAACTGAGCTTTTATATTATTCATTATAACTGACACACACAAAAAAATTTAATTAGATCAGATAAGGGCAGAGGTTATGGCCTTCGACTCTTCATGTTTTGAAAATGTTTGACATAGTATAAAAAGGCTATTTGATTCCTCCTGGATGCTCACATATGCCTTAATTGGCAAGGTAGTATTGTTAATCCTTATTCTTTATAATTGCCTCCTGCAGCATATTTGATAGCAATGGGCAGCAACTGAGGTGACTCTTCAGTGTTAATGGTTCTTAGGCATCCCTCTCTCAGTCATCCACAGGAGGTTAGCATGCCTGGTTATCTAAAATTCAGAAGGCTATGCCTACTTCCCCAACCCTGGCAGCTCTCCAGCTCTTTGAGGGATGGTACTCAAGGATGGGTAAGAGCTTGTTCATCAGGCCAGTCTAAGACAGGCACAGTCCAGTCACTCAGCCATCCTGAGGCAGGGTCAACAAGGCCTGAGAAAAGAACTCTGGCTCCTGCTGAGTGCCCATGTTCTAAACAAAAAGGGTGGATATGTAGTAAGATAAGGCCTACAAGGTCAAGAGACAAGCCAACTTGGAGTCTGCCTGAGGGCCTAGCAACAGGCATGGTCAGAGGTCCTGATTGTGCCTAGTTAATGAGGGGCAACCACGCAATGTCAATGGACTGGAACGCAGCCTGGGTGCTGGGAGGAGAGTATATAAGGCCTCCTCATTGCTGAATAAATAAGTCTGCTGTTTGCCTTTTACCTGACTCCCGTCTATGCCATTGATGCCACACCTTTTTACCTCCTCCCCCGAGGGAGTAAGGACCCAGCAACACACACCTATAAGTACTTTTGGTTTTAGACCTCAAACCCACAACCTCATCACACTTCAGAACGTCAGTGCCATATGAAAGCTATGTTCAAACTTGATCATACCCTCTCTTTAAATATCTGAATGGGGAATGAGCTGAACTGATCAACAGTTTGTAATGAGGTAATCAATGTTGCACCCCAGGGAGAGAACACTAATCTACATAAAGCGAGAAAAACTGGGACCTGTGAACCTCATAAAACTAGACCAGTCACCAGATTCCCAGCATCACTAGATCCCACTCAAGCAACTATTAAGACCTGTGAGTCCCGTAAAGGCTGTCAATAGTTTCATCTGAAAATGTGAACTCTCTGAAGGTCTCTGGCCTTGCCCGTGTTGTAAATAAACACAGTGTTTCATCGAAGCAAGGTGTCCATCATATTATTCCCCCTTTACATCTGAGAGTAAAACAATGGCCCTTTTGCATTATAAAAGGTAAGCCAGCTGCCTCTGCTTTTGTGGCTACTGTAATTTGTCCCAGAAATAAGTTGCACTTCACATTGGTTTACTCATGTGTACTCTAGGCAGGAAATCAGGAGCCTGGAAAGTTTGTGCCTTCTCCTAGAGCTACACACCCAAGGGATCCTTCAAGCCCAGAACCACATCCATGAGCCACTCTGGCCAGGATGTGGTGCCTTAAGCAATGTTCGCCAACTCCTAGGTGCCAGTTCAAGATCTGATTTCAGTTGCCACATTTCTTTGTCTTCTTAGGAGAAACAAAGCTGGTTCTCACTAACATCACTTGCAACCAGAGTACATTTAGTTACAGAGGTCTTGGGAAAAGGACCTAGAGGTGGCAAATATCAGAGTCTTAACATCCGCATTGGGTCCAAAGTGATATAATGCCCAGGCTTACACCATGTGTGAAGTGATGGTGTTTACAATGTCAACTTTCTGGGTAAAGGTAAGGTTAACAGTTGAGTCTAAGTGGAAGAACAGAAAAAATCTCACTTGCTATTTTAATTGATTTTTATCAGACTATCTTAGATGGCATGTTTTGTATGCATGGGAAAGAAAGCCCTTCAGGGCTGCTGATTTTTGAAAGCAGTAAGCGATATGCTGCTTTAGGTGAACAAGAAGGTGTCTCTGGGGACAGGACAAGGAGAAGCAAATAGACAAAGTATTCTATGATCTTTGTGTGTTATTTTGTGAGATGGCTTACACTTTAGCCTCCATGAGAGAACAGCATATTCTAATGCAAGTTCCAGGATAAGAAGGTGGGGCTGTGAGTTGCTGCCTTTGGATAAAAGAACTGAAGGACCTAAACTGGATGATCAGTATGCATCAGAATGTTTCAAATGGCCAAGAGGTGATTCGATTGGGCAAACTTTTCTAAGGTAAAATCTTTTTTATTGATTTTATTGAGCTCTACATTTTTCTCTGCTCCCCTCCCTGCTTCTTCCCTCCCCTTCAATCCTTTCCCATGGTCCCCATGCTCCCAGTTTACTCAGGAGATCCTGTCTTTTTCTATTTCCTATGTAGATTAGATCCATGTATGTTTCTCTTAGGGTCCTCATTGTTGTCTGGGTTCTCTGGGATTGTGGTTTGTAGGCTGGTTTTCTTTATGTTTAAAAACCACTTATGAGTGAGACATATGATAATTGCCTTTTTCTGGGTCTGGGTTACCTCACTCACTATGATGTTTTCTAGATCCATTCATTTGCCTGCAAATTTCAAGATGTCATTATTTTTTTCTGCTGTGTAGTACTCCATTGTGGAAATGTACTACATTTTCCTTATCCACTCTTCGGTTAGGGGCATTTAGGTTGTTTCCAGGTTCTGGCTATGACAGACAATGCTGCTATAAACATAATTGAGCACATGTCCTTGTGGCACGATTGAGCATCCTTTGAATATTTACCCAAAAGTGGTTTTATTGGGTCTTGAGGAAGGTGGTTTCCTAATTTTCTGAGAAATCGCCACACTGACATCCAAAGGGGCTGTACCAGCTTGCACTCCCACCAGCAATGCAGAAGTGTTCCCTTTACCCCACAACCTCTCCAGCATAAGTTGTCATCAGTGTTTTTTGCTAAGGTAAAATCTTATCTTTAGGACCAGTCCCATGTGCATAGCCATTCAGTGGTCTTTATAATCATTTGTAACAGGCTGAAGGCTGCTTCAGAGGAACATGCTGTATTCTGTAACACAGCACAGCCATGTCCCAGCTTTTGAGAAGCTTCTGTGTATATTCCCCCATCGCCACATCCCACAGCTGTCACCTACAGTCCTCTAGATGCTCCCCTTGTTCCTACCTCTGCACTCCAAAATCCTTTATTCACATATCTAGGACAGCACACAGTCCTTATGTGATCACTTTAAATACTAATCTAGGCTTACTGTATTTGTATACTTTTGCAGCCTCACTTAGTATATGCTGATTATTGGACAGCTGAACTAGGAAGGCATAGCAAATGAGGTGGGTCGGGCAGGCCAGTCTGACAGAGACGACAAAAGAGGAAGGGCAAGATTGGAGTAACTTCTTTGGGAACTAATTTTTCATCACTTACTAGATGTCAGGGCCCCCTGAAAATTTCCACACTATCCCCAATCCTTCCTCACCTCCTCATCATGATGTCTAAGTCCCCAACTCAGGCAGAGACACTGTGTTGGACCAGAGGACATGCTGGCTGCCAGAACTCCAGGTCACACAGACAAGAAGAACAAAGAGGAAATAGAAACAAAGGAACAGAAACACCTATCCAACAAAGACAAACTCAGAAATCAGAACCAAAACCTATAAATATCACAAACCCAGACACCTAGACATCATCCTAAGAGCAAAATCAACAGCCAGGCTATATGTCCCCACCTGAACCCAGCATCCTACTATAGGAAACACTGAAAATTCCAACACAGCTGAAGCACAGAGAAAAGACCTTAAAAATCAACCTTATGAAGATGATAGAGATCATAAAGAAGAAATGAACAAATCTCTTTCAGAAGTCTAGAAAAATACAAACAAAAAAAATAGAGGAAATGAATAAATCCCTTAAAGAAAGTCATGGGAAAACAAACAGTTGAAGGGAACAAAACTATTCAAGACCTGAAAATGGAAACAGAAGCAATAAAGAAAACACAAACTAATGGAATCCTGGAAATGGAAAATCTAGGTAGGCAAACAAGGAACTACAGACACAAGCATCACCAAGAGCATACAAGAGATGTACGAGAGAATCCCAGGTGTTGAAGACATGATAGAAGAAATGGATACATCATCAGTCAAAGAAAATGCCAAATCTGAAAATTTCCTCACATAAAACATCCTGTAAATCTAGGACACTATAAAAAGCAACATCATAGAAGAAAATTTACCTAACTTAAAGAAGGAGATGCCTATAAAGGTTCAAGAAGAATACAGAAAAACAAATAAACTGGAATAGAAAAAAGTCCACTCGACACATAATAATCAAAACACTAAAAATTCAGAACAAAGAAAAATATTAAAAGCTTCAAGAGAAAAAAAAAGGCAAGTAAAATATGAATTCACACCTACTAGAATTACATCCAACTTCTCAATGGAAACACTAAAAGCCGGAAGAGCTTGTACAAATGTCCTGCAGACGCTAGGACACCACAAGTGCCAGGCTGGGCTACTGTATCTGACAAAACGTTTACTCACAATAGATGAAAAACAAGATACTCCATTATAAAGTCAAATTCAAACCATATATATCTACAAATTCAGTCCTACAGAAGATACTAGAAATATAACTTTAACCCAATAATGCTGTGTGATAACACTCTTATACACTGTAAAGATTTGTCATTCATATTGGTTTAATAAAGTGCAGTTTGGCCAGAAGCCAGGAAGGAAGTATGGGCAGGGCAGTCAGACTGAGGGAATTCTGGGAAGAGGAAGGGCAGGAACATAACAACAGACACCAAGGAAATTCAAAGACTCATTGGGTCATACTTTAAAAACTTACACTCCACAAAACTGGAAAATATAAAAGAAATGAACAAATTTTCTCAATAGATACCATTTACCAAAGTTAAATCAAGATCAGATAAACAATTTTAATAGACCTTTAATTCCCAAGGAAATAGAAGCACTCATTAAAAGTCTTCAAAAAAAAAAAAAAGCTCAGGGCCAGACTGTTTTAGTAAAGAATTCTACCAGACTTTCAAAGAAGAGCTAATGCCAATACTCACAAAACAGAAACAGAAGGAATGTTGCCAAACTCATTTTATGAAGCCACAGTCACCTTGATAAACCACATAAAGATTCAACAAAGAAAGAGAATTACAGACCAATTTCCCTCATTAAATTAACTCACAAAGTGAATCCAAGAACACATCAAAAAAAGTTATCCACCATGATCAAGTAGGCTTCATCCTGGAGCTGCAGGAATGGTTCAACACACAAAAGTTTGTTAATATACCATACAAACAAACTGAAAAATTAAAAACCACATGATCATCTCATTTGATGCTGAAAAACCCTTTAACAAGATCCAGCACCCCTTGATGGTAAGTCTTGGAGTGATCAGGGACATACCTAAACATAATAAGGGCAGTTTACAGCAAACACATAGCCAACATCAAATTAAATAAAGAGCAATTCAAAGCAATCCCACTAAAATCAAGAACAAGACAAGGTTGTTCAATATCTCCATACTAATTCAATATAGTACTTGAAATTCTAGTTAGAGCAATAAGACAACTGAAGGAGATCAAGGGGATATAAATTGGGAAGGAAGAAGTCAACATAGCATTATTTGCAGATGATATGATAGTATACATAAGCGACCCCAAAAATTCTATAAGGGAGCCCCTACAGCTAGTAAACACCTTAAGCTAAGTGGCTAGATACAAGATTAACTAAAGAAAAATCAGTAGCCATCCTATATACAAACAACAACACATTGAGACAGAAATCAGATAATCAACATTATTCCCAATAGTGACAGAAAATATAAAATATCTTCAGGTAACTCTAACCCAGCAAGTGAACGACTTGTATGACAATAACTTCAAGTCTTTAAAGAAATAAACTGAAGAAGATACCAGAAGAAAGCTTCCCCATGTTCATGGATTGGTAGGATTAACACAGTAACAATGGACATCTTGCCAAAAGCAATCTACACATTCAATGCAATATCCATCAAAATTCCAACACAGTTCTTTATATAGCTCACAAGCCCAGAGAAGCCGAATAGCAAGGTGAACCTAAAGAAAGCATATACAGATCCTGCTGGAAGTTGGAAGCAAACAAGATTATCAAGCAAAAGTTGGAAGCCAGGGGACAGGGATAGAGGTGGGAGATAGGGGAGCAGGGGAAGGGGAGAGGGGGAAGGAGAAGGGAGAAGGACCGGGGAGAGCTTGGGGGAGTGGGAGGGTGAAGATGGAGCAAAGGTGGACATTGGAGAAGGGAATAAGATATCTACATTAAGAGAATCATTCTAGGGTTGGCAAGATACTTGGCCCTGGGGATCCCAGGTGTCCACGGGCATGTCCCCAGCTAGGTATTCAGGCAGCAGAGGAGAGGGTGCCAGAACTAGCCTTGTACCATAGTCACATTGATGATTATCTTGATCACCATTATAGAAA